>JAAOAT010000024.1:0-19252 GCA_013186855.1 Fusarium ramigenum | reverse complement strand
TTAATACTATCTCTTTAAATATTATAAATAGTAATTAAGAATCCCAAACAAAAAAAGATCTGTCACTGCGCAAAGAAATGCTTGTGTAACTATTCCATTATTTTCCATCGGCAGGGTCAATACTCAATACCGTGAACTTTGCTGGCAAACGGGAGAGGACGTCTCCGCGCGGATGCAACTTGTCGCTCCGGCCCAACAGAGACAGATATTCAATCTCGGTGGCAGGTTAAAACTGACTTAGTCGTTGACTGCCAAACGGAGATCGTTGCCAAGCGTTGGTTATTGCAGAAAGATCGACAAGGAAGAGGCAACTATGGATAATCCCTGTCCAGCTGTCAGTGCATGGTGTAACCGTTGTAAAGCCTTGTTGACACCAAAATATGTATTCACCCAGAGACTGAGATTGACGTCCTTTGGCCATTACCAACAACCGGGTGAACAAACAGGGAATCTGAGTCCAAGACGTTGCCGCGCAGGCCGCGAGACACGCTATTGCAAGGGTTCTAGCAGCACTCATCACTGCCTGCTCAATTTGGTGGAGGTTTGATAATTTTGTCCATGAGATCCGTGACCGAAGCAAACGGCAGCGTACATCGTCCATACCCGCTTCATTTCCTTTCCGTTTACTTTCTACTGGGTACTACAGTAATTGACAACGCTCAGACAGCGGGGAAAAAGACTAGGCAAGCCACCGGCGCAGATACCCGGCTACATGGGGGTTGAAAGTCGGCTCATCATTGGCTATTCGACATGTTGGAAGACAGACGGGAAAGACCCTGGTCCAACAATATGATGATTGGATGAGACACAAGTCAGGCTGCGAGTGAAATCTCTTTTCTCTTGTTTTTTTGTCGTTTTCCTCAATTCCATTTCTTTCCTTCTTTAACCATTGAGGACTTTGTTTCCTTCTTGCGTTGATCTGATAACTTTGTTTTGACCATACTTGCTGCCACAAGTACACCGAGTCAGTCCCGAAGAGCGATCAATATGGGAGACTCTCTCGCTCAGCGACATGCTGCTGCTTTAAAGCTCCTTGAGGATTTGACATCATCGCTAAATGACGTGGTGCCGCTGGGAGATATCTCGCGTGCTCAGGCCGATTACAACGCTGCGGAAGAACGGCACAGCCGTGAACAAGACCCCGCCAAGAAGAGAGCCCTGTGTAGAGAACTCGTCAGATACGGAGATCGCCTCGAGGAGATACAAAAGCAACACCAGGAAGCCGAGACCAAGCGTAAGGAGCAACTAGACCTCTTTGATTCGAGACTATCGAAGGAAGGCTACCAGAAGCTGGCCACTCGTGCTACCTTTAACACTGGCACCGATCAAACAACCCACCCGACCTCTGAAACGCCGGAGAATCCTTTCCAAACTCCAGGAATCGAATCCATTCAGCCTCCAAACCTCTCCAACGACCGAGCAACCCGTGACACTACCGGATCCCCAGGCAACCTTCCCCAAACCAACGCTATTCGGAACACGGTCGAGCCTAGGTCAACCCCCTCACGTACACACAGTGCAACTCCGTCGAGAGGCTTCTCTACAGATATCGAGCAGCAAATCGGCGCTGAGCCGACTAGTCAGACAGTCCGGTCAAACAAGAGACGCGACAATCCCTCCGCACCTCGCCCTGCGAAGCACCAGCGGCAGAGCGCCTCAAGTGAAATTGTTACCGTAAGAACAGTCAGCTTCGACGAGGTGTACCAAGGCGGCAAAGCTCGATGGAAATACAGAATGGTCAAGATCAATGGGCTCTACTATATCTTCGGATGCGAGAAGCACGGGAAGCATTGCCACAAAGAGAACCCCCTCCAATCTGCCATGAGCCACCTGAAAGGGAAAGGACACTCTGTCAAGAGACCGAACGCTACTCAGGCGCTTAAATCGCTCGGGACTCAAGTTTTGGAGTGCAGTGACGCACTTGTCCTGCTGAATAACATCGCTGCGGATCGTTACCTAGCAGAGCAGGCGGAGAAAAAGAAGCGTCGGGAGGCTTCTGTTAGGAACCTTGCACAGGCACCACAGACTGGCGAAATACATATGGCTTGGTTTGGTGACGACGATGTAGGCCATTGCCTGCACGCCTTTCTGGTCATGCCATTCTTCCCGCGGCCTGGCGATGATCCGGAGATGCAGTCTGTCACTGAGTCAGATCTGAAGGTTGATATCCCCGCTTGTTACAAGCTTAATAAGACCTCTGAAAGGTATGAATGGACTGAGGGCTATGAGGAGAATGGCAAGTATGCCAGTAATAGGGTATATCCGATAATGTGCCTTGTTGGGGAAACTCCTCACAAGGTCGATTGGCTTCCGGTCTGCCACTTCCGAAACCTTGATCTCAATGACAAGGATCTTGAGGACAAGGACATTATCAAGGCGTATATCAGCAGAAACTCAGCAGGCAAGTTATCGTATATTGAAGTCTGTCTTTTTTTCTTATTAATTGAATTAGTAACAGGACATGGAAACGAGATTGAAGACGAATCTGATGACCTGTACGGAGACAGCCTTGCGGGCGATGACGACGGACCGACCTCAAGAGGGTATAGGCAATTCCGCATAAGTTTCCAGCCCGGGGCGATGGTAGAGAACCATGAGAGCAGGTCGCCTGAGCCAAACCTCCCGACGCAAGAGGTAAAGGACGAACCCGCAACTAGAGCACGCGGAGATGAGGCTGCAAGACGTGCGCGCCAGCCGTCTGTCCGGCAAAGATGGCCGTCTGCACGAAAAGGTCCTCCCAACATGGAAACCTTAGATGATAGCGACAGCTCCTGACGCCAAAGAAGGTGTTCACAGTTTAGCATGGATCTCCGAATGAGTGCAAAATCGAAAGCAACTAAAGGGAATGTGATCTCGGAGGAGAGAAGAGAAGAGCGACGGAGGAGTATCTACCTAGGGACCATATTTAGATCTATCTACAGCCTTCTTGATTCTAATAAATATCGGCTTCGTGCACAGAGATACCTAAGGCTTTGACCTCTCATCTTCCGCTGCCCGTCTCCATTTTGCACCAAACTTCCACTGAACAGCCAAGCTCACCACAGCAACACCTTGCACCGCAACACAGACCGTAAACGCCAACCCGACACCGATAGAGTTGATCATTGGCATGACAAAACTGGTACCTCCCGCGGCGAATAAGCATCTTGCGAGGTTCAAGCTTGCGCTGGCAGCGGCGCTGCGATCGTGAAACACATCGACGAGATAGGTCATGATGACGGATTGCATGGAAACGGCGGACCAACCCGTGATGAACGTTGATACAATTGGAACGGCGATGTGAACCTTGTGGGGATATTGGATTGTCCAGCCGGCGGTAGTCAACGTTGAGTATCTTGCCGGTAATCAGCGTGCCAACCATGGAGCCCACGCCGTTCGCGATGAAAGTCAGACCGATCTGAGTTTCGGTGAGACAGTATTTATCTTCGAACAGACTAGACATAGCCGTGATGCTCATCTGCCAAACGGCATAATAGACTGCGAGAAAGACGATGATGGGAGCGGCTTGCTTGCTAATGAGGATGCGAAAGGGTCCTGTGATATCGATGTGCTTCTTTTCTGCGGGCGATGTAGAGACCCCATCGTGGTTCCACTGGACTTTGGTCGTCTTCTGATAAACGCATAGAGGGTACTTGGCCATGGCATGTACAGGCTCTCGGCTCCCGTTGCCAACGATAGACCTCAACGTCTCAGGTAAGAGAATAACCAATAAGATCAGGAAAACTCCGCTGTAGATGGTCAAGAACCAAAAGATGGATCTCCATCCAAGTGATCCAGCCAGCGCACCACCGATAATCGGGCCAACTGCCACGGGTACTAGCAGCCCTGCTTGGAAAATACCCATAAGCCCACCGCGATTATCTCTAGTCGTAATATCGCCGATAACTCCTGAGCCTATAGCAATTGTACTAGTGCTACCAGTACTCTGAACGCATCGCAAGATAACCATAGTCGCGTAGTTCTTAGCTTCTGCCAGGCCAATACATGCTCCCAGGAAGACAATGAAGGTGAGTGAATATGCGGCGCGACGGCCCTTGACATCTGATATTGGGCCCCAGAGACTGGGGGCTAGGCCTTGGAAGATGAGGTATGAAGTCACGGTGAGATTGATTAACTCGATTGAGACGTCGAGGTCGTGGGCGATGGTTGGGAGGGCGGGGAAATAAATATTTGATGCGAAACCCGAGACTATTGTGGTATTAGCAAGAGAGATTCAAATTGAGGATCCTGCAGGAACTTACATGTTGCCGCGATGGAGACGATTGTCACAATCAAGGCAGTTTGGCGTTTGTCGAAGATGCTATAGGGCTCAGTCGCCGGCAAAGGAGCCGCTGCAGGTATTTCTCTGCCATCCATTGTTTACGATGCTTAATGTAATAATTCAGTGATAGTATTTATTGTTATTGTCATTGACATGTTTGAAGAAATGAAGTTAGAGGCCTGAGTTTTATAGTCTCGACTATCTGCTTGATGTCATGACGCAAAAGTACAAGGGCTCCCGGAGTTCGGAGTTGAGGGTTGCTGTAGTGGGGATCTGGCGTCCTCAGCTCCGAAAAATGACAGTCGCCGGTTATATCAGACCAATACTCCAAAGGCAAACAGGATCGGACTTAGGATCTAACTCCTTAGAGGTTTCCATTTCTATCTTATTTAACTTATTTAATCAGAGTCATACTATAAAGCTCTTCCCTATAGTGTCTTCTTTATCTAGGCCAAAACCTGCTAGTAAAATGCATGATTAAATATTAGAATCTTGCAACTTGTCTACCCTGAACTTTAAAGACCTTGTGAATTGTAAATGGCTGACTACCTCGTTAGAAGCTGCTACTGACCTTGTGTAATGAGTATTCTTATAAACAGAAAAGAGCTGTCATTTAACAATAAAATATAATAATTGCCAGATATTAATAGGACGAGCAGTTTGTCCATTGCTATATCTACAAATATTGAATTTTGCTCGCACTGCCTTTGCCAGCATCTATGCCTGTCGGCTCAAGCCGTAACGCCACTATATTTATAGAGGCTTAGTGGTAACGTCTGCAATCCTACACTTTGGGGGCACAGAATTTCGTACATACCCCGCAATGCGAATAATAGCATGCACTAAGCTTCCATGCCAATTTACAAGATAGCATAGTAGATACCTACTTATACTGACATTAGTATTGTGTATATACGAGGCAACACGTGTAGTCTACGTCAGCTCGTACACACTAATGAACCTACCGATTCGAAACGAAACGACTACGCCAAGATCAAATCCTGAGCAAACAGTTATTGTGTTGATAATCCCAAAATTGGACCCATCAATTTCCCAGTAAACTCTCTGGAATGACCATGGTTCAGCTCTCACCTTTATGTTTCAATGCTCGTGAGAAAACAACCCAAACTTGGGATCTACCTGGTTCTTAACCCCTCATCCACGAATAGATCGGCTGAGCGGCTTGCGGACGGAATGCCGGGTAGCCGTCGCTAGCTTCCGAGTAGTTTTCAGCCAGCCACATCCCCATACAGAGATGTGCAGGCTGGCTGAGACAAGTTCACCTCATCTTTGTCTTTTATTCGTGCAATGCCGCTCTGACCCTTTTGCGGCCAAGTCTAGACCATGATACGTAGAGATTGGCGTTTGCAAGCTTGCTGCTTATATAGCTGGATGGCCGCCCTGTTCTTGTTTCCTTCCTCAATTCACATAATCTGATCCCGCTAACTTTAAGCCCGTTCCGAACCCATTGAATCTCCTGACCAATTACACACGATCATTTAATAGACAGATCTTGGCAAGATGTCTTCCGAAACATCAGTCAGTCTCCTTACCTTCCGCTAGCCAGAGTTAAATGCTTACGAGTCAGTAGACAAAGCCTACCATTTACATGATCCGACATGGAGAGAAGCCTGCCGAACATAAGGGAAAAGAACCGCATGGACTGTCTGCTCAAGGCAAAGAACGTGCAAACGATCTCGTCAATGTCTTCGGAGCCAATTCGCCCTACAACATTGGATATATCATGGCAGAGCATCCCCACAAAGGTCCGTGCCCCCGATTATACCTCCCTTTGATATGTTTTAATTGAAGTAGATGGCGGTCGCGATCGCCCTTGGAAGACTGTGGAGCCGTTAGGAGATGCGCTTGGGTTAGAGGTCTACACGAATATTGACAGGGACGACTACGCCGGAGCTGCAAGCCAGGCTTTGTCATTTGACGGCCCGGGAAATGTATTGCTTTGCTGGGAGCATAAGTCGCTGGAAGGTATTGCCAAGGCAATTGGTATTCAGGGTTACGCGGCGGAGACTGGTTGGACTGGCGAAGTGATGTATCCTGGGGATAGGTTTGATCTGATTTGGGTTGTGCCGCCTCCGTATACGGAGATCACAGTGGTAGGAAGTGAGCTGGTTCCTGGCTTAGATGATGGAGTTCACGTCAACCAGAATGGAGATGTTCCCCCTCCTTCGTCTGACTGAGGTGATCATAGCACAATTGAAGGCTTATTTCAAGCTAGCTATTTTTAATACGCCTCTTGTTACTCATATATGTCTCCCAACATCATTAGGTTCTGCTTGAATTTATGGCAGCCAGGCCAGACTCAATGCAAGCCCCCTAAATAGAAGGCTTGTCGTCAAAGTCAATATCGTCTACCGCGACAATATCCCCTGTCCTGGCACCGAATCTATTTGCAATGCGCAGTACCATCTCTTGTGTCAATCGAGCCTCTTCTATCGTACCACCAACGCGAACAATACCACGCGTGTGCCACAATGCCTGTGTCGGGGAATTCACACACATGATAGCAGCAGTTGTACAGATCTGCGTCTCCCTCAGCGATAGGATAGCGTCCTCACTAAACCAATACTCGTAACTCCACTTCGTGCAGAGAAGGTCTGGTTTTGGTGAGAGTTGGACCATGAGAAAGTGGGAGGATGCTTACAGGCGTCTGGATGGTTATCCCGAAGGAATTGCTTGTGATCACGGGCCGCATCTGGTGTCCAGAGCATGTCAAAGTGGTGTTGGGCTCGCTCCTCTCTAGCCTTTGTCGCCTCTACTGAGCCTAGACTGTCGGTTCTATGTATAATTCAGTATGGAGCAGCGGTGGACAGCATATCTCGGGGGCATATACCTTGGTCCATAGGCATCAATCTTGTCCTTGTCCATGCATCGGTACAACGGCACGAGCGATTGCAGAGCCTTGGGAATTCCCATGAGGACGCTAGTCTTCAACAAGGCTTCCTTGATGCGTCGTTGGACAATTTTCTCCTGTTCCAATGGAAGATCTGCAACAGCAAGGTGGTACAGGTCTGGAACCCTGTCTCCGGCGCTTGAAGCAGCAAGCGCGACGGCCTAAATATTGTCATTAGGTTTGGGTAGATCGAATGTTGTTGTTAGTCAACTTACCGCCGCTAGATACCACTTTGCGTGGATGGCGTCACAATCAGCTTCCCCTTTGCGGAAGTCAGCGAAGAGATCGACCAGGTCTGACATTTTTGTGAAGACCTGGATTGAATTGTCTGCGGGTTTATGTAGTAGAAACAGTTCAGGGATCTCAGATCAAAGAGTGACACTTCAGGTACAACTTATACCAGCCGCGGAACAGCGATACCGAGAGAACTTGCTTGGTACTCTGGTGCACCCTGCTCAGCAGGATGACATTCTCCCAGAAGTTGTAAGTAAAGATTCTGCTAGGTGGCTAGGCGCCGAAAAGTATCCCCGGATGTTCCAAGTTGTCCGTAGTGAGGTCAGCTCTTAGTTATAAGGCTTGCAGAGAGCATATACGCCTTGTACCATATATATAAGATTATATTAACTCACTATTGCGAAAGTACGGGTACTAATATTAGTCGAACCTCAATTACGACTCTCTGATAGGTCTGGAAGGCCTCCTCGGTCAAGCCGCGGAGATTCCGTTCCGTTGCAATTTGAGTTCCGGCAGATGCTGACCCTCGGCATTGCCCCTCTCCGATGACACTCGGCTTCTGTTCCAGATGTAGAACGCGCGCTCGATTTGGGAGGGAAAAGTTTGAGGGGATGCTCGTTTCAGATGTGTTTCCCCATGCGCCCTCATGATAGGCTGCCGCTCCTAGTCGTCGATGGCTCACATCCGATGAGATGTCCGGCGTCTGGGGTTCCATTTTCTCAATCTCGATTTCATTGGAGGAAAAGCGATATTCTAGCCTACCCGTTGGTTCGAGCCCGCGGGGAAGACCAACTAAGCTGGGTAGGTGTCGGGCCATCGAGCTACACACTTGGATTGATCGGCCTTTATAAGTTCGAAGTTAGTACAGAGAAAAAGATGTGAGACATGGGCAGTACAATCTTACATATTTTCAGAATCTCCAAACCACGTCATCGATCCTTTTCGTTCATCATGACTTCTCCCCTGCCCCCTCTCCGCCGCATCGTCACAGGCCATAACAATACAGGCCAAGCGATTATTAAGTATGATGACAAAATCACTGCCAAAGTCGTGCCCCACGGCGCTGCTTTGAGGAGCTTGTGGATCACCGACTCGTCTCCCGCCGATCTCACATCTTCAGGCGACAATGCTGATGCCGAGGTTGGAATCATCAACAACGGTTCTGTCTTTCGAATTGTGGACTTCCCACCGAGAAGTTCTGGTCATATGCATCGCACGATTTCTATAGATTACGCCATTGTCCAGAAAGGCACCGCCGTTCTTGTTCTCGATCACGGTAGCAGAACATCAGTGGATGAGGGAGACGTTGTTGTGCAGCAAGGAACTATGCACGGATGGGATAATCCTACTGATGAATGGGTTCGTTTACTGGTGGTTTTGCTTCCGGCAAAAGCGCCCATAGTTGCTGGGAAGGAGCTGAAGACTGATACATCATCCCTGGGCATGTAAATAGCGTAACATGCATGCACAGTGTTGTATCGACCTCCCCAGTTGTCACCCTATCAAGTCTATCGTTGTGTGAGATTTAGGGCTGAGGGAGTGCCTGGTTTAAGGAGAGATTGTAAAAAGCCAGCTGCTTATCAAGATGGAGTATACTAGAATGCCATCTGTCGACTATTGGTATATAAATACAGAGCATTAAAGGCGCGTCTGAGATTCTATGCAACCGGCAATTCACCTCTAAACTAAGGTGCCGTTGGAGCAGCGGGAGTGGGGGCTCGATCAATGAAAATGTCGACAGGCTTTCGGTACGACACTGCCAAGTCGTCGGCACCGAGGAACACGCTATAGTCAGAGCCGGTACTGATAAAGAACTTGGTCCAACCGGTCTCGGTCGAAACAGTACAAGTCTGTCTATCACCTGGTCCACTCGCCACACAGTCCAACTTGACGGCAGAGCACTGGAGAGCAGTACCAGCCGCAGGGTTTCGAGTACAGACAAGACGAGCCGTGCCGTACTGGTAGTACTCGGCTGAGCAAGGAGTCAAGGCCGCGCTTCGATCCATGTAAACATACTTTGCGCAGATGGGGATGCCGTCGCGGGTGAGGTATCCGGTGGTGTCATCGACGACGAAGCGGCCGACTGTCCATGTTGATGAGGTTCTACCGAAACTGAGGTAGTCGCCATTTGTCTTTGTCGATTTCACAGGGAGGCCTTGGGCGAGCCCTGGGCCGGCGATGAGGAGATGGTCAGTGGGAGCAGGTTCTTCAGAGGTGGTAGTAGTTGTCACGGCTGTAGTAGAAGGCTCGACTGTAGTAGTCGTTGTCACGGCTGTAGTAGAAGGCTCGGCTGTGGTAGTTGTAGCTGTAGACGTCTCAACAGCTGTTGTATCGGTTGAAACGGCGGTGGTCGTGTCAGCAGAAGTCACTGATGTGAATAGTGTCGAGCCAGAGGTCACCTGAGACGACGTCTCAGAAGCCGAGATAGTAACATCGGTAGTCTCGGTGGTGGCAGAACCAACAATGGTTGAGGCTTCAGTAACGGTAGTGTCGATCGCAGCTGTTGTCTCAGACTCGATCCAAGTTGAAGTTTCAGTAGCGAGAGTTTCGACAGTAGAAGTCGCGGACGTGGTCAGCGTGCTGGAGATCTCGGTTGCAGAGGAAGAGAAGGTCGCAGAAACAGCAGTTGAGCCTGTTTTGTATCAATTGACCCATCCTTCGACAAATTATTAGAGGTCAGTATACCTGAGGTTAGAGGCTTGCATGGGCTGGCAGCCACAAGCCCAAAGGCTAGAGAAAACGAGGCGTAGAAGCGCATTGCTAACGAAAGACTAAGGTGAGAATTAGATCGCCTACAGGTTCACAAACGAGACAATGAATCAGTGGCGGTTCAAGTGGCTTCTTATAAACCGTCAGGGCTTGGCGTCTATGAAGCTATTGATCTCAGCTGTCAGTAAACCCTGTCATTTCCATAGCCGAGACAGAACTATCGAGTGTCATCCACACGAGCTAACGGTGTTGGGGTTGATTTCATTAGTAGCGCCCAATAGTCAACGCCACACGTGCCAGTTTGCTTACTAGCTTTATGCATAGTGAAATTACGACCTCAGATACAGGTGTGCCTACTCCGGCGATCCGGTGCCCTATTTGACTCTTCATAGTTTGGTAGAGACAATTAACTATTGCATTATGTTGTTCTTAAAGATAAGATTCATTTCAAGATCTTGATTGGGAAATGAATAGATGAATCGAGCTCTGCGGATATCATAGAGCGCATTGATTGATTTCTTGATCTCAAGTTAATCAGTCTGTAATTATTCTGAACGCATTCCGGTAAGCACTCCATCTCTCACAACCAATCTCTCTTCTTTGGTCTCCCTCTGATCAAACATTCGTCCTATATCACAAAAGAAATCTTTCACGTTACCCATAAAGTCCTTTGGTGGCTCCTCAACCCGGATCAATCGTACAACATTCTGATCTGTTTCTATCGTTGCCTTGGCTAAAATCGGTCGAACCTCTTCGCTTTGCGATATTTGTGCGATGGTGTGCCATGCATTTTCGACGAAACTTGACTTGACCTGGCGCAGGAAGAAGAAGGCAATGACGATGAAGATGATTATGTTTCCAGTTATGATGACCATTAGCATTGTGAATCCTAATTGCCGATCCGGTACCTGAGCGAGATCAAATGTTGTGACATTCGCTGGGAAAGGCGCTTCAGAATAAGACGTGATATGATCATAGTATGCCATTCGCCATACAATTGTAGTCAAGGCTTGTATGGCCAGGGCAGGTGAGTTGGTCGCATTCAGTGTGTCGTTGAAAATCTGCCACATCAGAGGACTGACATTGGCCATATCAGGAGTCGGGTTGCTGGTTGAGCCGCACGAAGAACAAATGGCCAGATTAGGGAATTCGACATCTCCTAGCCAGCTCTCTTTCTCATCTCCAGGTGTTCCACTACTTGTGAGGCTTTGATGTTTGTCTTTCAGGCTCTGCTTCAGAATGCTAGGGGAGATATCGAGTATTTGACGCTTTGAAGCCATCTTACCCCCAACGCCAAGCTGTTTCAGTACTGCAGAGGTATTGTACCGGTTACTACTTATGTCGAATGAATATGTTGGCTCGGTCGAGTTTGTGGTCGAAGATGCTGTAATGGTCAGGTGCTCGATGCTGCATCCTGTCAGAACTAATCAGAGTTCTTTCGTTTGAAACAGTACTTACTCTGATGAGAGTTGAGGACCGAAACATAAAGTCGCCTGTATGTGTTCGTCCCTGGTGCGAGAACCACTTGCCACCCTCATGCGATTCCACTGCCGAGCCCATGGCCCGGAGCTACTCGAATTTAAAAGCGTCCAGGTAGCGTTAGTTGTATGCTTAACAAAAGACGGCGTAGCAGTCTCTATCGAAGATATATCTATCAGCAATCTGTGTCTGTATCGCAAGAACGAGACTACTCCTTGACCCTCCGCAAACCTTTCTAATGGTGAATCAAGAGCCACCAGTGTCTCCTTGGGACGACTTCCACAGAGTAACCACGTCTTTGTGGTGTTATCACCACCACTATCGGGTAAGAGGCATACGAAAGAGCTAGAAACCCTTGTCTCATTCTCTCGTGGTAATGTGTAACTGTCGCTAGTATCGTTGTAGATGCGATAAGAGGGAAAGTTCGATAAGTCTGCAGTCACATTCAAACACATGGACCATGGCAAACCTTGCGGCTGACAGTATCTCGCCGTGAAGTTGGGCCTAACGCATATTGCACGAGTATCAATAATTCGAGCAATGCCATTGAAAGACTGAATTGACTCCCTCTGAGCCTTGGCTGAGATGGGGAGGAACGCTCTCAAGACTGTTCCCGTATCGTCTACCTCATCAGACGATTCCTCAGGCTCTGAGTACTCTGCAAATATCTCAGACTGAGAGGGGGTTCTCTTCCAGTAATCGAAACCAACATATCTCAAAGGCAAAGGGATTTGATCCATGGGAGCACTGCTGTTTCTCTCTCCAAAGGTAAATCCATAAGTCAGGTTCTTCTTGAACGATAAGACGTTAATTTCTCGAAGATCAGAAACCAGTAGGGTAGAAGAAAACTGTGAAGCCATAGCAAGAGCGAAGAGGAAGATCATCAGAATTCGAAGCCACAGTCTGAATGTTGTACCAGGAAGCATTTTCTTGAAGGACTACGGTCCACTGTTTGTGAAGCGAGCGATCGATACTTCGGCAAGAGCCGACATGGGTACGCCGTGAATCTCGAGCGCGATGGATGCAGCCATAGATGTCGCGATAGTAGATAGTATACCTATGGCCCATCGTATGAGGACACTCATCAACGTGATGGACTGGGTTGCTCGTCCGCTAAGCATGAAGCGTCGCCAGGACTCTGAGTTCCTGTCCTCAAACCAAAGCTACGTCAAGAAGGTGACGGCTGCTATCAAGACAACGAAGGATGTAGCGATAGCTAACCATACACCGACACCTATTGTCATGACGCAATCGTTTGGGGCGGTTGTTTCATTTTGGCTCCTGGTAGAAGTTTCTGATTGATGGCTTTGCAAGCTTTGCATCTCCGCACTCTCCTCGCGCTGGCTTTGGCCGAGATTCTCATAACTCAACCTGTTCAGGAGATCTCTAGAGGAATTTCGGTGATTCATGATGAAATAGCTTGCCTAGAGCCAAGAAATAATCATATGCCGCCCACAGCAAGTATGATGAGTTAGACGGGATAATGAGGAGATGAAAAATCTCTACCTCAGGTCTTCATTAAGTAGTAATATTTATCAAATTGGAGCGCGGGGGCTTTGCTTTACGAATGTTACACGATTCCACATATACGAGAACACATGTTGCGAAAACATTGGTCTAGAGGCAATGTGAGTTACACAAAGTCAGCAATATTCTCAATTCGGGGTCGTACAAGGCGTATTCCAAACCGCAGTCACATAGGCTGTCTCTCTGAACTGAAATTGGCGAATACGCCTCGGGGCATGATAAACCGAAGGTGAGTCATACCATGAGTTTCTGATTCATTGACCAAGTTTACCCCAAATGATCAGAGGTATTTTGCTTGAAGAGCAGCCTATTTGAGCTTAGTGTCGCCATTCCTGCTGCGGGTGAGATCGTGAGACCCTATTTGGGACTAGCTGACTGGACCGTTACAACCTCATCAAGTATAAAATGCTGATCCATTATCCTCGAGTTCTGCTTCACATCCAGCAAACATCTCTCAGGTCTTTCATCTGTGTCAATCGTCCCCAAACCTTTTACAATGGAATTCGCCATGCCCCTCGAAGAGCGTCTGTCGCTCCGCCAAGAGCTCATAGACTCAAACGACAAGTTCATCCTCGACCTTCCCAAGGTTGAACTCCACGTCCACATTGAGGGTACTTTAACCCCCGAACTTCGCTGGAAACTCTCCAAGCGCAACGACCAGACTCTGAAGCTCGAGCGCACTGGAACTGTGTACACCAATCTTGAGCAGCTCAGAGCTTCGTACTACATCATGGAGGCCCGTCCAGGTCATCAGATTGACAACGCGGAAGAGAGCTTTACTTTCTTTGAGGCTTACTATGGAGGGTTTGATGTTCTTGTTACTGAGGAGGACTTTTATGACCTTGCGATGAATTACTTTGAGCATGTTGCCGGCATGAATGTGAGGTACTGTGAGCCGTTCTTTGATCCGCAGGGTCATACGCGCCGTGGAGTGGCGTTTGAGACTGTGATGAATGGGTTCCGTCGGGCACAGGAAGAAGCCGAAAAGCGATTGAACGTAAGTTTGCACGGTCTTGGTTTGACCATTGCTAACAAATCACAGGTCAAGTCAAAGTGGATCATGTGCTTTCTACGTGACATGTCACCAGAGTCAGCCATGGAGACCTACGAAGCTGTTCTTCCCTATCGCGATATGGTCGCCGGTATAGGTCTTGACTCAGATGAAAATGATCGCCCTCCTCTGATGTTCGAAGAAGTATACAAAAGAGCCAGACAAGACGGCTTCCGCATCACAGCCCACTGCGACGTCGGCAACAAAGACGCCCATAAACACATCCGTCAAGTCGTCAATGACCTCGGTGAAACTGGCGCCGACCGACTAGACCATGGCATCAACGCCGCACAAGACCCCGAAATTATGCATCGCATCAAAGAAAGAGGTATCGGAATGACGCTCACGCCATGGGGATATCTTCGTCACGAGCCAGTGGATGAGATCTTTCCTATAATTCGTACCTTGTTTGACGCTGGCATTCCGATTGCTATTGGAAGTGATGACCCAGCTTATATGGAAGATACGTGGATCTTGCATGATTGGCTTCTGGTCAAGAAGATGTGCGAGTTTAAGAATGAGGAGATGGCGACTTTGGCTAAGAGTGCTATTGATATGTGCTGGGCTGAGGATGGGGTGAAAGAAGAGATGAGAAGGGAGCTTGAGGAAGTTGTGGCGAAGTACTCAATATGAGTATCGGCTGTGTTAAGGGAGGTTGCAAGTTGGTAGAATATGGTGTTTCTGCAAGCAGAATAGCTGCCATCCAATTGATCACCTTGACTAGCTTTCCTTCCAGTACCGATATTTTATTGTGACTTGTTGAATTGCCGGCACGATATCGTAGAGAAAAATCACCTTGGAGAAAGGTTTCCCAGTAACGTCAAAATGCCACTGCGCCATCAAGTTCGAGAAGCATCTATGGGATGACTGCCGCCTATAAGGTTAAGCTTTAGGTTGCAAACACAGGTGATGGATGAGGACACGATATTATTTTTATGGTTTTGCCACGTCAGGTGTCTTGTTCTCGTAGCTTTCGCTAAACTAACGAAAGCCACTCTCATTTATGCTTTCGAGGAACTGGGTTTCTCGAACGCGGCGAATTATATCATTCATTCATGCTTCTTTATTTTATTGGCTTTTATTACCTCGGTATCTATGTATTTAGACACGAGTCGTCTGGAATGAAATCGTAATCTCTCAACCTTAGACAATTCTTTTGATAAGTTTCATATCCTTTTAATCCTCTCTTTCAACTTACTAACATATATCACTCTCTACACATTCAACTCAAACATCTTCATATTCTTTCATCCTACAGGATCCTACTTTACCTCAAGATGCGCTGTGGGAGAAAAGCTCCCGCGTCCAAGGGGGAGTCCGAGCAGCCGTCCAGCACCCCAAGTATCAGCTCGTACACGCCAGACCAGAAGCTTCGACAAGACCGTATAATCCACAATATGGGCTGGGCCAATATGGGCTTGTCCGAAGAGAAGCAAAGAGCCATGGCGCAGACGTTCTATAATGAGATCCAGAAGGCCAAGGCTCGAGGCGAGTGCGAGTGGTAAAGCGATGCTAGGTGTCAAGCATCTATTGTTGATCTGGAGATTCTATCACGCTTAGCCAATCGCAGAGCACTGTGCAATTTGGTCCGAACTCAGATATTTCAAGATATATGACAAAGATCAATGAATGCCGCGCGCGCGGGTAGTTGGTAAGATGTCAAGCTGACGCTTATTCATACTCGAGTCTAACCAGAATAAGCAAATGGTCCCCCTGCTTATGGCTCGACGATTACCTGAGCATCGCTGACCAATGTGATATGCAATGAAACACCAAGAAATGCACTTACTAAAAGTCGAGATGCAGTATTGGTAATGGATGAAATGATGAATAAATAGCACCTTTTCCCCAAATGACTTTGGACATCAATACCATCACTCAGCATCCAAGCATCATATCACCCATCCTTACACAAACAATTCATCATCAACATGTCTTCTCCCATCGTTCTCATCTTCGGCGCCGGTGCCAAGGTCGGCAAAAGTGTCGCCCAAGCCTTCAGCGCAAAAGGCTACAGACTCGCTCTAGCTTCTCGATCTCAAGATCCATCAACTTCAACCGACAAAGAGCTTCATATCCCTACAGACCTCAGCGACACCGATTCGGTGGTCAAGGCCTTTACAAAGGTCAGAAGCGAGTTCGGCCATCCCCACGTCGTCATCTACAACGGTTAGTGAATCTCATTCGTTATTAAAACTTCATCTAATTGATTGGACAGCTTATCATGGCGGACAAAACGATCCCAACGACATTTTCCAAGTCCCCTTGAACAGCTTCAAGACAAGCGGGGAAGTCAACATCTTTAGCGCTTACGCCGCGGCCCAAGAAGCTGTCAAGGGTTGGAAAGACTTCCCCAAAAATAGCAGCCCGACGTATATTTACACTGGCAACATTGAGAATGAGATGCGCATTCCGTCGATGATGTCGCTAGGTGTTGGAAAGGCTGCGGCTGCTTGGTTCATTGAGGTCGCTGCTACTTCATACAAGGACCAAGGCTTCAAGTGAGTTTGTTGACGAGACTACTGCGAGAAATATTGCTAATGATTGATAGGTTCTACTATGCGGATGAGAGAAAAGAGGATGGCTCGCCTATGTATAGTGGAGCGACTGCGGAAGGCCATGCTCAGTTTTATGTTGAGCTCGCTGAGGGAAAGGACCAGCAGGTTTGGCAGCAGACATTTGTCTCTGGGCAAGGCTACAAGAAGTTCTGATTGATGAGCCAGTATTATACACCTCTGTCACATAGCCTGAACGCTCATAGTACTCATTCATTTTAAAGAAAGTCACTGGTAATAGTTCTCGTTCAACGAAGTGTATTTATAGTAAAGAGATATATACGTTGAAAGTACAGAACTGGTAGCTTTCCTCAACCTCAACAAGAGGTGCCTCAAGCACCTTATTAACCCCTTATCCAACATCCATCCATCCTCCACAGTATTACTACCTCAGTGTAAAGCTCGAGGCCTCAATCGTAAAGCGCTTAGCAAGACTTGACGGAAGAGTACTTGCAAGCCTTGCTGGGACCAGAGCCAATCTTCTTGGGCTCCTTACCGGGAACGGTACCCTCGTACTCAACGCAGATCTCCTTGACGGAAGAAGCGCAGGTGCCAGTGATGGTGGAGATGTCGCCCTTGTTGGAGTTGATGCCAGTGAGGACCTTTCCGTTGAAGGCCTTGACGTTCTTGACGACGACGTTGCGGGTGCCCATCTTCTTGCAGTTACCGCAAGATCGGTAGAGCTTACCAAAGTCAACAACGGTGAAGCCATCAATGGTGACCGTTCCGAGACCGTTGTGCTGGATGACCTTGTCCTCAGCACCAGTAGCACCACCGCCCTTGATGAGAGCGTTACCGTCACCCTTGAGGGAGAGAGCATCCTCACAGACCTTCTTCCACCAGACGTTCTCAATGGTGCAAGAACCCTCGCAGTGAACACCCTCGATCTGATCAGCGCCAATGATGACGTTCTTGAGGGTAGCGCCGTTCTTGAGGATGAAGACAGCGTCGGCGTCTGTGCCCTCGACCTGGCCAGTGCACTTGACGCCGCGGCCGTAGGTCTTCATGCCGCCGTCGAAGGTGCCAGAGATGGTCTGGGCGCTCTTGTAAGTGACGGAGCCCTTGGAGGCGGGGATGGGGAAGGAGGCGCGTCGCTCGAGGGCGCCCATGGTGTTGGGGGTGATGTTGCCCTGGGGGGAGGCCATGGTGGCGGAGGCGAAGAGGCCGGCGAAGACGATGGAGAACTTCATTTTGATAGATTGGTTTGTTGGTTTAAAAAAAAAGCAGGTGTTTGGATTTCTTGTGAGATTGTAAAAGAGAGGATAACCACCAGGGCTAAAGAGTGTAGAAAGTTAGATTGTAAAGAGAGACTATTGAACTGCAGAACGAAAGAGGTAAACTTGAAGGGAGGATCCAAAGTCTTTATAGCACAAAGTCATGAGAGGAATGCTCACGATGGCCTTTGCCGGGTTCATGTTTCAGATCTCATTCAAGGGTGTCGTTGGCAGAAGATGTCCTCTGATTGGAGGAATATTATTCGCACATCGAGAGCATGTCACCCATCGACCTAATCTAGAACGTGTCACCATGCAATCCATCTACCTGTTTCTCGGATGGAGCCGCAGGGAGAAAAACACCCTAGCAAGGATCGCATCTACCAAAATCCCCAGTTCTCTGTATCAGTCAACGCGTATTCGGTGCGCGCACAGTAGGTGTTTTCCATACATACGAGAATTACTACCAGCATACTAAATCGAGACACGATAAGGTCAAAAACTCAATCGCGGTAAACCTAAACAAGTGGCATCGTCCGATGGACAGGGCTGAAAAGGAGCCCCCCCGCCGGAAATTAGAGTGGAATCATGACAGGTGGATTTTTTTAGGACCGAGAGTGGTCAAGATACGATGCACCAATTTTACGCTGCCCCTGTATGTAACTTAAGTTTAATTTTTAGATTCTCCCTTTATTTTTAATCTGTTAATGCTTAAAAACAAGCTTCATTGGCAGTGACAGACAATTGTGGCGCTTGTTTAGTGAAGCATGCTAAGCTTTTGGGGAGAGACACCATAACTGAAACGCAGACATCGAATTCAGCTAGCTGTCTGTGCACTTTACGGCGCCTCATAAATTAAGGGGCCTGCCAGAACAAGACACGGTGAACTTGCTCCAGACTTAAAAGGGAAATCTGAATGTCTCGGGTTTTTGTTCATCCCGACTTCCGGCATCCCTGGGTACAGCAGACAGATGTTTGGGGATGACTCTCTATTCCACTGGGGGTTCTATGTGAGAGCCCATATTTCGGCCCTTCAATTTACGATGGCATGTCACTGTTTTATCTCCGCAGAATGGAACGAAATTCCAAGCTTTTCTATTGCCGACGGGATTAAAAAGTGGTATCGCGTGGGTCGATTGGCAATGGCTGTTGAACATATTCTAGTCGAGTGGCCGTTACCCTAGAGAAAGCCACGATTAAAGAAGAGGCGAAGTTCTCTACGCTGTGCCTAGGACATACTGCAAGAGAAAGGAATAAAGAGTTTAAAAAATAAATTTAATTCTTTTACTCTGTATTTTCTTTATACTATTT
>JAAOAT010000023.1:0-124182 GCA_013186855.1 Fusarium ramigenum | reverse complement strand
GTTATTCGGCCCTTTCGCCTTGGACCATAATGCGGGGGTTGTTCGGGGTGACCAGGAGTCAAATTGCGAAAAAAACTTTTGACGTTGGACAGGTTGATTAAAGGGGCCGTCGATCTGCGGTATATAGAATTCGTTTGGTGTTTTCTGGCTTGGTTGTATGAGGAGGAAAAAGGAAAGTGTGGATAGAAGAGAGAGAGATCAGGTCAGGGAAGGGATGGGAAGACGAGAAGACAAGATGAGGTGAGAAGCGGGTTTGGCAAGAGAAGGAGATTTCGAGGAAAGACCGGGGGTGGGCAAGCAAACTGTAGGTAGCCAGAACGAGACGGAAGACTCTCTAACGCTGGGGTGGGACGAGAGGAACACAGGGTGAGGATGCGTAAGGTACTTTGCCACCGAAACTTTGCTGAGGAGTGACCTTGAGGTCCAGTTTTTACTCGTACCACCCGTCTTGAAGAGGCCAAGGAACAAGCAGCCAACCGAACTGGCGAACGGGCGAGGGATCTAAAAGGGGACTAGGCCAGCAGAGAAATTAGCAGGCATGGACAGTGCAGTAGACCAAAGAGTACATACCCGATGGGACAGTGCAACTTGGTTTAGCGACCGGGGGTGGAGACGGACAGAGAGCCCAGGGCTTGGAGCATTCAACAAGGTTGGCCGAGGGCGATACTTACAGGGAAATCTTGAGGGGAAACTGGCCGACTGATCGCCAGTATTAATAGACCCAGAGAATGTTTTGCTGGCTTCAATCTCAGCGTATATGCGTTGAGTTATCGCTTACAACAGATTCGTTGAATTGAGGGGAAAAGCCATCAACAGCGACACAACTGACAAAGTTTCTTGAGGCAGCCTCCTTCTCATACCTTAGCTGCTTAGCCACCACCTACATAAACACTGTGCCACGTCGACAGATCTGTTTGGACCACGCTAAAAGCCTCAGCTTCACAGTGCGACTCCACTGCTAGAATGAGATCTTCGTCTGTTGGCAGTTCGCCAAACAGAGACAGGTTCTTGGTAGACAGAGGAGGTGAGGCCTAACAAGAAACACATCGATCGACGATTGGGTACCTCCTCCTGCACCGAGAATTCGCGCAGCAAACAGGTTCTCTTCATGTACGTCGGTCCGACGATGTTATCGAACATCACGCGTTGCAGTGTTCACGTTATGTTCTTCGGCATGCTCCGATCACGTTCCCGGGGCAAAAAACACGGTTTCTTTGCTTGGTAAGAAAATCTAAGACAAAAAAACGCAGTGAAAAAGTCAATTGCTGGGCTATCAAAAAACTCCGCTGCCAGATCTATCTATTCGAGATGTCAGATCATCCGTTGTTTGCTCATCGGGTGCAGCAGCGCATTTCGCGTTTAGAAACCCATCAAAGCCCCGAAAATAACTCTCCAACGTTATGCCCGCAGGCCCCCGGCTGGTGTGACAAGTGTCTCCCTGCGATGATCGAAATACTCGCCATCGTCAATAGTGACTGCTTTGGGCATAAACGCCGCTTTGCTTGAATTCCCATCTCCGCGATTGTCCAAGTTCCCGCGATGAACCTCTCCGAAAAAAGAAGTAGCCCGACCAGGTATTGCTTTTACATATTTCCGCATATTCGGAACTTGAAAGGCCTTGAATGGATGTCTTGTCTCATATGCAACCCATGTAACGAATGCACGCCCCGCTGTTCAGCAAGGGATGAGAACAAGACTTTTGATCTCCACAAATAGCTTCCATGGAAGGGCATCGTGATGATTCAGGACACGGAAGAATGTCTCTTTGGGAGAGGTGCCACTTTGAGCCTCATGATCTCACGGTATCTCGTATGAGTTCTGCAGAAGGGTCCATCGATATGGATCGTTTATCGACGTTGACCTGTAACTTGAAGTTAAATACCATGCCAGATCATGTTGTGTTTCCACTTTACGATGCAGCGTATAAAAATCCATGTTGCGCATCTCGAAGCATTGACTTTTACATCCATGCATGCATGATACGATTCAAACTCGTCATGAATCACGTTGCTTCTTGCAATGTAACAGAAGAAATCTATTATAATAGTGTTCAAAATCTATACAAGTTTTACCGCTTTCTTCCCACGTTCACTGAAGATCGTACCAGTCCCACTCGCTTTAAAACACTGGCTCCATTTGCTCTCAATGTACCATATCAATCCCGAATCCGTCCTGCTCCTGGTTCACTTCTCCATATATCCCTCAATCGGTGTGCTTAGGACGAACAGGTGAGAGTGAGTATCGTCGGTCTCTGTCATCTCTGCCCACGGGCTGGCTCTCCAGCGCATATCCATCCTGGCTGACAATTCGCTTCCTGTCCATCTCATGGTTGATGACGCGACTGGGGTGGAACACGTTGAGGGAAACCACTACGAGACTCATGAGGAGGGCATCGAAGATGTAGATAAAGTACTCCTTCGATTGGAGCTCACTGTCCTTGCCCATGACGTACTCGGCGACACGGAAGACGGATCGGACCATGATGAACAGACTGGCTGAGTAAAGCACGAGGAGGAGCTTCCTCCAAGGCGTCGTGATCTCTTGAGACTTTTGTGTGGGGTTGCGGTTGATACGGAGGTGGAAGACGAGAGTGACGACCATGAAGAAGCCGAAGAAAATGATCTGAATGCCTAGGCCACCGACAATGATGTTCTCGCCTCGCTTGACGGCGCTCTTAGTCTTCGCTGTTGCAAGCATACCACCACCTTTGACTGTTAGTACTGTGAAGTTTAATGGCTTAGGGGTACGTACCGGCACTCTGTGCAAGGAAGGACATGACATCGCCAGCCACAAAGACCTTGGTCAACCATCGGGGGCTGATGATGGAAAGGTCACCAGCATCGAGAAGTCGAATGAGACGGCCGAGGACCATGTAAATCGATGCGGCGAGCAGGGCTGGGCCGAGCAGCAAGAGGAGAGACTGGATGATGTAGGGGTTCTTGGTGAAGTCTGGTGCTTCTTGTGCTGATAGAGCTCGGCCGACGTAGCCTACACACTCAACTGGAGACAGTATTAGTAAAAGAAACGATAACTGGAGGTTGGCGGCCACGTACAAAGACATCCTATTAAGAACGGAATAAAGTACCATGTTCGCGATCGAATAAGCTGGTATGTGTGCAATAATGCAGCAAGGCCAAAGACAACAATAAAGATGACAGCCGCCACCATATTGGGGTTATAGTTGTAGAAGATGTAGCCCGCCATGATGAACGATTCTCGAGTGTCGACTTATTGAAGCTCTCAGTCACGTTAGTGAGGTCAACTTTTGGTGTTTCGTCGTCAAGTGTCAAACAGATGAATGCCAAGTCAATGAGTTGAGGAGAAATTCGAGAATATCTTGGCTTTTTTGAACAGACTATATACATATCTTTACGTGTAAACAATATTACCCAAGCAGACCCTTTCTGCGAATGCATCTAAAATTGTTCACGCTCTATACGCGGACGGGAGTAATACGTGAAGAATCTAGATCTGAGTAGCGCAGATCTCGAGAATGTGGGGCGGGATATACGCGTATATGGCAGATCAACCTCAACGACAACGACAATTATAACTACAGGCTAAGCCCTAAGCCTTACGGTTTCGTTTAACGCGCGGAATGGCTTCGATTTCGGTTTCGGAAGATATTCAGATTGGAGATGTTGATTTAGTGCGAGTCGTTGTTCAAGGGGCTGAATGAGCCATATGGTTTTTTTAGTCTACCGTTCGGCATGAAGCTGCCGAGAGATGAGGCTTTGAGTGTTGGTAGAGAACTTTTGGATGTGTAATTAATGTTTAACGTCTGGTTCACAGTTCGTGGGGAGATTTACCAAAGATATGGTGAATCTATCAGACACTGTCGGCCTTTGTTACCTGCTCTGAGCTGCAACTACTGAGTACAGCAGCAAGAGATCGAGCCAGTCTCTGATGGCGCGCTATTGACTTCATACGCAAAAAGCATCCTTCCATATTACGAGGAGACATACGTCAAATCTGTATGGAGTACGCACAGGCAGTATCTCTTCGAGCTGCTAAGCCCTGACTTTCACGCTACGAATATGCTTCTTTTTCGCGTCAATCCGAAAGCGAGACAGTTTTCTTATCGATAATCACCATCTTCATCGCCAATGCCCTGACAACCATCGACTTATCTTCTCTACACTTTTACTCTGCCAAGAACTCCGCGTAACACAAGATCTTGTGCATTAAAGTTTGCGGCGCAGCTGTCATCTCGCTTGAAACAAGAGCACCTCTGCGGCCGTGTCACGTATCAGCTTAACCTCACATCCGGGGTAACAAAGCTTGCGCGTTGTAGGGCGCACAAAACTCGTCTGTGTCTTTCCTTTTCGTGTCACAGCATTGAGGCGGAGTTGTTTTGTTTCTGGAAAGGAGGCGCTCCCAGTTGAGGGTTATGCTCCAGCCGCATCACGCGTTGTTGTTAAGTTTGCAGTGAGGGTTTGACAAAGTCAACTTCAAAGCCATGGCTTCAGCCAAAGAGGGGAAACCCGTTGTTTGATGGCAAATTGGGTATGGAAATGTCTGTTCCCCTCAATTATGACATGATCTGTGGTTCATGGCTGTCCTGGTGCTCGCTTAATTGGCGACAGATTGGTTGAGTTTGTTTGACTGAACTCTTAGTGCCACGTCGCTCATTTGAAGCTCAAGAATCAGATCATCCAGGTTCTGTGATCAAAGTGACGGTATGTCAACAATGATTGTTCTTTCACGGAACAAGTGTACGACTACTCCGTGTTATTCACTGCAAGATAATGAGAAAGGCAATCAACTTGATTCCATCATGGGTTACCCTTCTTGGTAATTCGTGACAGGAGTTATTTCCAGTCGTGTTTCCGTAGACGGTGTCAAATACCGAGGCATACCGATGATGTCCGGACGGTGTGCTCCCGCAACCCGGTGCGATGCTCCGGGTCAGCACAGCACAGCAAACACAGTGTGGGATGCCAGCCAATAATCAACTGCCCAACCTAGTCTCCCACGCACTGTATACATTGATCAAAACTGCAAGGTCTGTGGCCTCATCGTGCAGTAGCTGCCGGACAGGCCGTGCCTAGCGGCTTTCTCGAAGGAACTTGGAACGCTCGTCGTGTGCTTTTCAGTGGGTTTGCATGAATCGCGGTGGTTCCGCTACTAAAGCACAAACGGCGATCAAAGTCCCCTGTTTTTTCTGCTTTCAATTCTGTCATGAAATCAATCATTGAGTCGGTCCTGAAACTTGAAATGAACAGTTAATTGCTCAATTTCCAAAACAGCGCATCTACCACCCCCATCAGGTCTTTAGACTTAACTGAACCTGGAGAAACACGGTTCGGGCTAAGGCACAGGGAACCCCAGACTAGACCTGAAGGAGCCTCGTGTGCACAAGGTCGGTCCGAAAGGGCCAGCTTGGTCTGGAGGGTGGGCAAGGCTGAGAAGAGGCTTTGTCGTTCGAGGGAGGTGATTGGCTGGTCATGGTAGCGAACTGTGTTGCCGCTTGGCGTTTTTTGGTGATGTTGTCCTTGTCCTTGTTGAGCGGTGACGCAGCCACCAAATTGCCGTGTTTGAATGGACACGACGTCGGATGCTCAGCCATCATCTGTCTACAGTATTTCTCGTATTATGTCAGATCATCAACAGTAACTCTGCAATGCGAGGTTGGCTTGGTTCTGGGTACAGTTGCAGTCTGTCATGTGTCAAAGTTCCGTCCCACTGGCACGGCGATGCAACGTCGCATTAATGCTACACAATTGTCAGGTGTTTTGTTGAGCAGCGAGCATTCTTAGTCAGCCAGTCAGCCACCATCTCGACATCTACCCTAAACACACTCGTGATATTGCATTAGTATTTGTTATGTTGTTCCTTGTTATTGACCTCGTATCATCCATTTCAAGGCTCAGTTCTTATGAGGGGGTTGGTTTGAGCTCCGTATCAACGCGAGTCTGGCTCACCGACATATGTTGGTGTGTTATTGAGCTCATTACGGTTCTCACCATCGGTTATTCCCATCGTATGAGAAACCCGTCAAACAACACTCCACGAATAACAAAAAAGCCCAAACATCATTTGTCGATCAGTGGAGATGATTCCCCTCGCGTAAGGCCCATTGTTCTCCATACCAGTCTAGACTCGCGATGATATGATGCTCCAATCCTTCCGTACAAACTATCGGACCTCGCCAAGAGGAGCAAAGGGTTTCCTTTCGAAGGACTTAGGGGCTCCATAGAACCAAGCTATTGGAGCCGGTGGAGATTCTAGAAGACGGGAACTGCAGTCTTGTGTGGAAGTGTCTAGGGTAACTTGATCAAGAGGGTTGGTTGATGGAACGCCTCTCTTCACATGCCACATAAGATTACCCAATCTGGCGTGATGCTTTGCACATTCTTACTAGTTATCATGAAAGAGGCTTCGTATCATTGTATGAACACTTACCATTTTCAGCCGGTTCATTGCAAACTGGCCAGTTATCGATGAGCGGCACAGGATCGACATCAACAGCCCCACAGCTGCCGCTCAACTACCGGACTTTCTGTCAACATCATGTCTCCAATTACGCCGCTGTATGCTTGTGAATGGTGTCGGTAGATGCCGGGAGTTGAGAACAAACAAGGATGATATCACCATATCCCGACTTCGTATAAGCCCAACCTCAACTTGACTGTTGAGTCTGGAGGTTGGCTTGCAGCGTTCTCATCCAGCCACTTCTTCTTCTCTAGTACTCGAGGCTTGATGTCGTGCGATTAAGGTTCCCTTTAAGGTAGGAGGAGGCTTGCTTGATAGACGGAAACAATACGAGAATACCCTAATGGAGTGAATGAAACTTCCCGGTGGCCTGACTTGCTCCGTCATAGGGCTGAACTGACTGTAAGCGATATCAAAGAGGTTGGGGAAGTAATATGGCTGCCTAGATTAGGATAACATCACTGAGATTTACTCTCAACGTTGATTCGAGGCTTCGGATGGCGTGTATGCATATCTTGTCTGACACGAGAGCATAAGGCCACAGCGGAAAATCCCTGCTGCGAGAGTCAACAGCAGCTGGCCATTAGACAAGATAAGGGTAATAGAGAACTTACTAATGCTGATGATGAGCGTGATACGAGCATAATTGACTTTGAGAATTACAAAAGCTCCTTGAATGGCCACAGCATTCGAGACTAGTCTCAGGCAATTTGTGAAGTGGCAGAGTGGCAGTGCAAGCACTTCCAGGGCCAATAACCACAAGTCTCACTTTTCCAAGACTACTTCTGTTGGGAACTTATGTCGAGGTGACAATGTGTAAAGAGGGTGGTGTTTAGATAATGAAGCGTCTCGAGACAGGCGCTGGATGAGCACATGCATGAGAGCAACAACACTCTGACCTTGGGCAATCATATCACTCGACGGCACTCTCCAGTCTCCGCAAACCAATATCATAGGAGAACCAATGGAATGAGATTTCGATCGTAGGGTAGTAAAAATAAAGTTGGATACAATGTATTTCGAAAAAAGGCGATGTTTTACGAGGATTGAAGTGGTATCTATGCTGACGTCGACCCAGGATTGGAAATGACAAGGGATACCAAAGAATGGAAACAAAGCAATGGTCCTATTAAGTTAATAAGATGCTTCATGCTTTAGCAATTACACTGAGAGCTCCTCAATGTTTCCAGTGCAAAACCCTTGCCAGACCACTATGTGTAGATAAGACCCCTATCAGGATACAAGCAAAGTCAGCCGCTCCCTATCTCGTGCCGACTCCAATATTACTAACAAAGCATATAGAGTTATTCTAGTAGCAAGGGATGCCTATGGTACCATTTTTCTCGCATGCATTGGTGGGATGAAAGCTGGGTTGAACCAAGAGGACAAAGCAACATGAGACACTACGATATTATTGAGGGGAAAAGAGAGATCAAGTCAGCTCACGAATAGGAACCGTACCATAACTCTCAGACCTCCTAATTCCCGTTCAGACCCGGTGATCAGGTGTGATGAGAATGGTAGATGTCACTTCAAACTTGCAGAGACCCCTGGACAGTTCCCCAGAACCAACAGCCGTGGCGCTCAATCTCAGCAGACATGTCACATTCCTCTTTACCATGTCTTGTCCAGTGTGGTATAGAATGTCATGCAGGTAAGACATGGAGTTCCGGCATCTGTTTCGGACGGGAATCTCAGATTTCGGAGGTCATCCCGACGGGTGCGAGTAACAGCTTCTACGACTTCAGATGAGGGATGAGAGAACAGACCATTTAGGAGAGAACAATAGGAAAGCTAAGGGAATGATACATATTGAGGAAGCTTGAACGATGTCCAGGAAGCTGACATGCCCCCTGTGGGCGAACCCATGTCGAATATGGTCAGGATTTTACGGAGATCTGGCAGCAATATGCCGCATATATGATCTGTCTCATGCATAATTTAGGCTGCTGATTTCATGTATGAGAACGGAAGGATCTAGCGGCACTCCAGAATATTCTTCCCGTAGATTGACAGTGGCCTTTGAAGGTTGGACCTTGATAGTCTTCAACATCATGAATCAACCCCTTTCCTTACCACCACTTCCTCTGTGTTCCCCCATCAAATCCTTACTGAAAAGCTTGAACACGAACCCTAACTACCCATTCTTTTCTGAGCATTCGTAAACGAGTTAAATGGCGGTGTGCACCAAAGACCTGGTCTTCAGGCAACTTGTACCGACATCAACGTTGCACTCCCAACCATGGAACCATTCCAAGCTACCATGGAAGCACCTCAATACTGCCGTCGGTCAGATTAACATGTCGCAAACTCCGTTTGGAGAACAGTCCAAGTGGTGCAGACCGTTCGATCAAGTCACACTGCAGTCACACCAGATGCCGTTACCCCTATTCGTACAACACCCAACCGCCTCACCAGTACCACAGAACCAGCAGGGGGCATAATTGGTTGGTCTACGAATATACCACCGCAGCTTTGACAGAACCTGCAGTGATATGTCTGCATATTCGCAGCACCCGTGTGAAGAGACGGCAAACATGCCCATGCTCAACGTTTGATAAGAACTCCAAGTCTTGGAGTGCCTCCCGAGCCCGGCATAGCGATGCTGTGTAAGGGGATTTATATCTCTACTTAAGGAGCCCTGCGGCTTGCTAGGGGGATGTAATGTCTCTTGATGAGGAGACGGAGGATATACTCTGAATAACTGAACCTGATTCACTCTTTACAGTGGCTTTTACTGCACCATGGGTATGCTTCGCCTCTTTTTTGTTATCCTGGTCGCAGGGGCCTATGTCGCTGTGGCCCAGCAGCAGCCCTTTCATGCTTCTAGAAATGCTGTTTTGTCGGTGGACATACTTCCCTCGCTTCCAGAGTCTTTCAATCCTATTCCAACCACGGTTTTGACTGTGGACTGTCTTTTCTGTTCTTCTACGGACGATGGGGAGGTCTCGTCTTCCACTTGGGTGGACACTACGATATATACGCAGATATTCAGCATTGGGACCGAGTTTCCCGTGCCATCTGCGCCGGATGAGCCGTCAGGTATTGTGTCTGCAGAGGCATCTGGGACGGTAATCTGTGCGCCGCATTGTCAAACCCTTGTGACTGTTCCTTGGTATGATGCCTTTTATCGTTGATGTAGAAGCTATACTAACTATAGATAGGAAGAGTGGTGAATCGAAGATTGCTCCTCTTACTCCCGTCCCAGTGGCAACATCATGCATCACGATATTCAACACCCCTATTCCCATTCCCCTTCCCACAACAGATATGTGGACTCCAGTTGTACCCTCGCCTTCTCTATCAACATCGACTTCGTGCTCAACTACCGAGACGGATTTGTCTCCTTGGACATGGCATCTGCCTGGGCCTTCCCTATCGACCGAGCTGGCTTCGAGTGGGCTAGGAATACCTCCGTGGACATCAGAAGCAACGGAGGCGGCGACAGTTGTTACTGAATCGATCTCGGGTGCTACAGTAGTCTTACCCAGTGGCACAGAGATAACGCCAACGTGGTCATTCGTGTCTGTCCAGACATCTCCAGCTACGGAAGTGTCAGCGTCGACATGGACATCAACGTCAGCACTGACAGAAGAGGTTCCTGTCTCAGAACCATGTACTACAGAGATCACGGTTACAATGACCAAGACCTTCTACGAGACATGGGAGTCCAAGACACTTCAGGTAGCCACATTATCTCGTACGATATCTACCACCATCGAAACAGTGATTGTGGAAGCGTATTCTACGTCGACAGGAGAGGTTGTGGTCGAAGGTACCAAGACGGAGTTGACAACCGTCGAGGCTGTCAGTTCGGGTGTAGACTGTTCGGAGGCTGGAAAGTGTTGCGCTGCTTGTTCAGCTACAGCTGAGTCTATCGGAGTCGAGACGACGACTTCGACTCTCGTGGGAACATACACAACTGTCGAGGAGTATGTGTCTTCTGCCGGGGGCTCTTGGGTGCCAGCCGAGTCTCCCTCTGGGACTGCAGTCGCCCCTGGCACGGACGGCTCAACTGCCACAGCCTCGGACACACTTACAGAGACAACAACACTATCTGGATCGTACGCTGAGTCGGAGACAGCGGGTCCAACGTCCGTTCAGACTGCGGGAGCCGCCCATGTGACGGCAGCTGTGGGAATAGGGGCTATTTTCGGTCTAATGGGTTTGTTGGCTTGATTCCGTCAAGCAACTGAGGAGCGGAGCATGGGAGGAGAACACGCTTGGATACTGAATCATGTTAATGGACTAGAGCGTCAAACAGTTGATGGTTGCATAATGGGCTAGTGCTTTTTTTGAGTGAGGACTGCTGATGTACCATGATAGTCTTGGGATAGCAAACACAGAGTTAGGTCCACAGTCTTGTCCATCTTGACTCGAAGAGTCCGGGAAAGATCAGCCGATGGTGATGCAAGCGCTCAGAAAGACAAATGTGTAGTGCAGCGCTTCGTTATCAAAAGGTCCATCCTCGTCTAGACCCTGTCACTTTGTTTGCAAACTCGTCTAGACATGGCTGGCTGAGGAACCTCACGGCACCAGTTATATCTCGTCAGGCTTTGGCAGCAGGCGATCATGACTAGAACGATACGTGGGGCATGGTTTGGAGGTTGTGCGGTAGTTGCGGTGGCTGGGATGGCCTCAAAGTGATCTCTATTATGCGAGCCAGCACATTCATTGTCTCGATGCACTAGAGTAGCAAATCACGCGTGCCTGCCTAATTCGGCAGTGTTGAATCAATGATATGAGTGCATTCTTTGCTTCTGCTCATTCTCCTTCGTGTCATTGTAAAGTATCCCACCATTGCCGCCGAGCACACGTCGCCATATCCATCCTGTTGATGCGAAAGGTCTATCAGGTATCTTTCAAGTACTTGTCAAGAATCTGTATACACCCTAAGCCACGAGGACCAAGGTATATCCTGGAGCCGGCAACCGGGTAGCTTCCCTGATGCAAGTGTTTGCCCCGGGGTCCCCGAATCGATTGATCAGAACCTCGAGACGAGCCCCCCCCCAGTTAGTTGAAACATTTTGATGTCAAGAGAAATTAAGACCCATTTGTTCTCAGTCGGAGTTTTATCCGAAGTGGAGGAATGTGCCAAGGGATCAACGAGGCTTTCAAAACCGTCACAAAGAGCAGGCATTAGAGGACAACTCAACGTACATTTCCAGGGTTGAGTAGATAATATGCTTACCATGGGATCATGAAATGTTCTGAGCCTTTCACTACACGTACTTGCACAAAGGCCATGATCGGCCGACGAGTGACATAGTTCTGATATAAGGGCGCTTGATCAAGTAAACTCTACGCCAACACTAAAACGGGCGATTCTGGCACATGGCCACCACTGCCGACTCTAAACGCGCGAACTCAAATGGACATTATTTTATTGGTTTGCCCAATATTTTGGTGCCGACCGATAGCGAAGAGATCGATTGTGGGGGTAATGGTCACGAAAACCCGGAACAGGCGAATAGTGGCTTGACCAACAGCACAACTGGCGGCTGAGTCTCACTGCGTGCGTCGTACAACATAAGGAGATCGTGGGATGTCTGAGATGGAAAGAGAGAAGAAGGCTAAAAGGGACTGCTCACCGGGTTTCACTGTCGCATTCCCGGGCCAAGGCGGAACCTCTGCTCTGCCGTAGAGGAGGGATCTCACATTTGGCAATCGACACCGGTCAGAGGAAAAGAAAGGGCCAATGACAGTTTCTGACTCCTACGCCTGTTCGAGTTGGGGTTACAGTTGACCAAGACAGTGCAAATTGATGACATCTGTGTTGAACAGCGATCAACCATAATGAGCTAGTTCTCTGACATTAGCTCCTTTAGCTACTAACAGAATAAGACTAACAACCTGGCGAGGTGATCATGCACGCCATAGTTACAGACGAACTAACGGACCATTCTTCCTAGCGAACAATAGCCTCGACAAGGACACCCCTGAGTGCGGAAGAATTGCCGTCTCGTCATGATTTGTTGAGCGGTTAGGTCAAGAAGCCTAATCCCAGAGCACACAGTGTATTGTTGAAAGTAGGAAACTAGATAAGTCAGGATCCGGCTGCGGAACTGGACAGTTGAAGGTGTTAGGGGGCCGGAGAGCAGAGACGCTGCAACGATCATTGGTCCGGATGTGAAGCTGCATTTACGAGCGTGCGGTTGCACAATGCAGACAATACAGTGATGATATATTGATGTTCTAATGTTAACGGAGAAAGGCTTTAGTTTGTGGCTGTCGCGGCTGTGAGTTTTAAGCCGGACGCCTCAAAAGCCGCCCCCTAAATCTGAGTACACAGCTCCAAAGAGATGAAAAGGAGTGTTGCTAAGATGTAACTCTTATTATTTCCCTTGTTAATAGTAAGCAAATTTACTTAAGAGATGTAACTCTGCAACATTGAATCCGGACTCCCTGTCCAACGCCCATCAAGATCTCAGTAACCCCTGATATCACTGACATGGCAAGATCTCGTCACCACGCCGCCATGCCACGGTAAGGCGTAGGATGATCACACACACGGTGGATCGTTATCTCGGCATGTATTTACGGTTACTAACGACAAACTATTCTGGCCGGGCGTGATCCAGGTACCCGCGACACATCTTAGCGCTCGCTAACGAGGACCGGAAGTTTGATGTCGTGCAGCCGGGGGCCAGGACTAAGATCACTAGTTTGATATGGATCAGCCTTGTTTCTGATGATGTTTGTCCGGTGAGTATTAGCGAGAACTAGTCAAGGAACGTTGTGGAAATGACAGCTTCCCGCTTAATTGCCGAGATGATTTGTGTTCTGACGTGATATCATTCGGGGGAGGATATGAAGATCCAAGAGAGCCTCTTCGCAGCGTCAGAGCTCGGTTGAAGATATTTCTGAGCACCATCGTAGCTGAAATTGAACGATCTTTTGCCAACTCAGAGATACTAGGCCTCGCAGAAGGTGCCATCCCAGCGCATCACCACCCCCTTTCAGCAGCCGCCATGCCTCCATAAGGCAATCTTCTAGTCACAGCGGCCCCACGACTCGCCCAACCAACACTGGCGATGTCAGAGATAACAGGGAAGTATCGGGTTTGGCCAACAAAAAAGATGGGATACAAGCCGTGTACTTGTCTCTCGAGACTGACCTCCACAACTCGATGCAGTGTGACAACTCTCGAGTGTACTCCGGGGAGACTTCCGGAGAACAAACACTCTGTAAAAGTGCACAAGTTTGCTTTCTTGGCGGCTATTCAGTCTGAGAGAGATGGAATGGGCCTCGTGAATCGTGGGACGTGGGATATGCTGTCCTCAAAGTCGGCCGGCCAGGAGAGGAGTTGAGTTGAGGATACAAATAGTCCGCTCTGTTATCTCGAAAAGTGAAGTTATACTCGACGAAAAACGAGAGAACTCGAGAAGCTTACACCAAAATTCTATCTATTTTCTACCATCAACTAGTAAATTCTTTATTTTATTCCCAGCAATGGCAGCTCTCAGGGGCACCACTCAGGACTATGCAACTGTCATCCAGCCCTCTGAAAACGATGGCGTTCTTGGTGTAAACTCTGAACTCCTCAGGGGATCACCTATCAAAAACTCCAACTCCTCCAACGCCGCACTGACTGGTCCCCTAGTCTGGTCCGGAGCAGACTATCAGGGGGACCAAGCTTACACTCTCCGTCTTAGCGGCGAGGAAGCTAAAGAAGTCGACAGCGCCCTCGCTAGTTTCAAGAGTTAGATCTCCTACTACTACGTATGACTCGGGAAAGTAAATGTTTGCTAACGGGTGAAACTAATTAGCTCTTGGGCTCGACGGCGACGAAGTCTCCCCTGACAACTTCCCTCTTCCAAACCTGTCTCGTCGTCTGCGTGCGAGCGCCGAGACTCTTCATCTCGGAAGAGGCTTTGTTGTCATTCGTGGCATCGATGGCGAGAAATACTCTGTTGAAGATAGTGTTACTATCTTCTTGGGTGTAGCTGGCTACATTGCTGACAAACGCGGGCTCCAGGACCGCAAGGGTAACATGCTATGTACGTTTCCGGAAATCCAAACCTTGAACAAACTCCAAAGTCCCTTCGCTTGTATTATTCAAGAACCATCGGCTTTATCTAACGTTTTCAGCTCATGTAACCGACTCGAAGCAATGGAAGACTCCTGCCGACGCGCGTCATGGTATTCATACCAATGGATCTCTGGTATGTTACATCAACTCCACGAAAATAATACCCTACTTACTACTTCCAGCCTTTCCACACTGACATGGGATGTGACATCCTATCCCTTCAAGTTCGAGACAGCGCCAACAAGGGAGGATATACCTATCTCAGTTCAGCCTGGACTGTCTTCAACGACCTGCTCAACCGCGAGCCAGAAGTTGTCAAGACACTCCTGACTCCCAACTGGCCTGTCCAGCTGTAAGACAACTACACCCTCTACCCAGAGTGAAACATAACTAACAAATTGTTTCAAACAGATCGGGCCGTAAGGCTTCGTATTATCTCGCTCCTGTCTTGACATTCCACGATGGCAAACTCCTCGCGAGCCTCGACCCGCATCGCCTCGGGCCGCACCCGAGCATGACGAACTCGAACATTCCCTCTCTTTCAGAGGCTCAAATCCATGCCCTTGAAGCTGTCTCAGAGGCTGCCTCTCGTGTTGAGTTGCAGCTGAAGCTTGAGACTGGAGATATCCTGTTCTTCAACAACCTCGCCCTCGTCCACCGCCGAGACGCCTACACTGACGACGATAACTCGTCTCGTCACATGGTTAGACTCTGGCTTCGTAACCAGAAATACGGATGGGCAATTCCCAAGGGCATGCTTCCTCCTTGGGGGGCTGCCTATGGGGAGAACCGCAAGATCAAGGCTAGACACTACCCTATTGTGCCCATGGTGGAATACCCTGTGCAGAAGTACAATACCAGCTCTGCAGCCTTTATGATCGAGGACTCTGAGACTTCAGATGAGGAGTAATGATTCTCAGACAACTTCATGCTTTTTGATTTTGTCTCTGCTCTGAGACCCCCAGTCATTTCCGAGTCATGACCTGTTTTGGTTTATCAAGAGTTTTGAGAATCTATCTACTGTCGTTTCCTTAGGAATAACCTACTATAGGTCAGTATGCAGGACTATATACTAGCTATTAGTCGCTCATTGGAGAATACAACCAACAGCCAACATCCTGCAATACTGTTATCTCGAGAGATCTTGTCACGTGTCGGTGTCATGTGAGAATTGGAGATAAAAACCCTCTGTTGGTTGTTCGTTCCCCTTCCAACTCTCTTTTACATTCCTGTCTTTTGCTTCTCTGTCTCTTAACACGTTCTCGTATTCATCTTTAGATCTTTATGTCTGTTTAAGACAATCGTTGACGGAACGCCCCTCCCGCCGTACCGAGGCATGCTCCCATCTACCACTATATAATCAAACACCTCCGGAATGACACGGCACGACGACACCAGAGCAGGCAGGAGATTATCATCCATGGCGTCCTTTCACTATGACGACAATATCGCATTACTACCCTTGTACTTGTGTCAGCTGAACTACAGTTCCTAATAAACCTACCCGGAAACCATTGGAGCGTTGCAACTTCAACCGTTCCCTTAGGCGAACGATAAATTATCTCGATGAATAGAATGGACTGAAGCCAGAATCAACGCCTCTCGGCAAACCAAACCAACTAAAGAAGTGATATGCGCGGGAATGGCTTGGAGTTTATATTAGCCCCAAGCTAGTCGTTATCCCTGTGTGAGAACAGACGGTAAGATCATTTCCTTTCTCTTGCTGAAATCTGACAATTGGAAAAGTGAAGCCTCTAGGTCACACCAGCAGAAGCAAATCTCACGATCCTTTCCACTTTGGAGAGGAACCCGACTCTTTGCGAGATTACAAGGTTCCTTTTCAGTATCCTCCTCGTCTCGGCCTACGTCTCCATCAACTGCCGAAGTGAATCACAAACATGACCTGTTCCAGGCCTGCAGATCTCGACTCCTATACACATATGTGACATCGTGGATATCGTCGACTAGAAACAGGTTGTTGCGGGCCGTGCTAACGTTCTGGTTCGATGTCTCGGCACAATCTCTCGAGATTGACGATCCTACTGGCCCCTTTTATGTCATGGGATAGGTATCTCAATACCCGTGTCTCAGACATTCGATCACGCCCTCTATTTATCCACTTTCGCGTTGTTTGAATTTCTCCGGTCACGAACTTGCGGTTGATCGTCGAGCTGTCAAATTTTCTACCCCATAATATGTCTCAGCTCCTTCACGTGAGAGTTTGGACCTTGTCGTACTCTGAAAATGGACCCCCCACGAACGGAGGGTTTGTTTGGGTGGCTCTGAGGATGTGATTATGTTTGATATTGTTCTTGAAACCCCCAATTGCCTTTTGTATTCCACGAATGTGGCTTTACTCTCATCTTGCACCTACAGGCACACACCCAATGCCATTGAAACTTCTGTAGTGGCTGACAAGACTAGCTTGCTCGTATAGTATGACGTTGCTCCATCTCTGGAGAAGGCTATTTCGAATAGCCTCCTGTCACAATCCATGCCATGACCTCTCGGCACGGGTAATGCGTAGTGCGTGCCAGATGAACCCACAGCATGTACCAATTGACCACTCAGGTCGACCGGCGAGGACAGAAGACGAGCTTTATGGGTCCCTAGAGACCCCTTGCTGTGTATCTGATTGGCTGGAGATTTCGGACAGGGATATCGGTACAATCCAATCCTTACTAGGGACGATCAATCCTCGCTGCGAATCTCGACGCTTGAACCATAACCCACATGAGTTGGTCTAAACACCAGAAGACATGAGTTTTGTAAGACCTCACATTTGTGAGAAGAAAGTCGTGGAATTTATACAGATTTGTTGTGGTTTTGGATTGTTGCTCAAGATGATAAGCTGCAGCTGCGAGCAAGGATTATCTCAAGGATGTCTCACACAACGGCCAGGGACTGGTAGACGTCGACGCCCCTGCATCCCCCTTCAGACCAGGTTTCGAGGGCAACGAGTGGATGATTCCAGGGCACGTTCCCTCAGGGAGGCTACAATCTTGCCTCCTGCGTTGTCACTTCACCACTTCTGCCGAGCTGTCGTGTGACTCGAGTTTGTGCTTCACAAGCCAGCGGCATCCCCAATATCGGGCATATCGGTAAAGAACGTGCATGCACTCGACAGCTTTGCCTGCACGGGACCTTGCGCTTCATGGGTCTTGGGACCCAGGTGCCAGAATGGAGCTTTTCACTCGTCCAGCTGATGAGATCCACGTAAGTAAGAGAGGATGAAGAGGAACGAACCAGACTCCACCAGCTCAGCTCAGCTGTCGGGCCTCAATTCGTGTAACGTTTTGAAATAAGGATGCCTACCAGCTTCGGCAATTTTGCTCACCAGGAACAACGCCTAAAGGCACCCCTGTGAGAATTGTGCAGTAGGCCCTGTTGGTGGGTGTCGGTTCGATGCTGTGTAACTGAAAGGACCCCGTTTCCAAGCCATGAATTCATTTTACCCTGTCTAAATATTTTGGGTACTTTCTTCTAACAGGTCGATCCAGACAACTCGGAAGCGGCAGAATACGGGCACGGGCACGGGCGCTGGGCCGAAACCAAAACGTCACTGCTTGAGCTTGAACCAACAGCGATTTGATAGTGGTAAGTGTTGGTTCGACAGTGGCACTGACACAGTTCTAACGGTTATGCAGATAATGAAGATCGTGTGTCGGGAGCAGTGTCCAAGCCTGGATGTGCTAAGCGGCAGGATCCAAGCTCTTCGTCGCAGTCCAGCGTATCGCCAGACTTTGCTCAGCAACCTGGACACCCCAGGTCAGACAATGCTACTTCTAGTGGCACTTGCACAGGGGGCGTGTATCCTCGTGGGAGTGTCGGTGCTGTGAATGTTCAGGGCTTGGGGAGTCCTCCTCAGGATCTTCCATCACCCGAATGCTCTCTCTCAACATCATCTGAACAAGCAAATCCACGCCATGGAAGTCACGCTACCCCTCTGCATCCGACAATCTCATCCGGACACGGATTAAGCCCCGAGAGTTCAGCTTCAGACTCCGATTGCAGCTCCAGTCCCAGCTCTAGCGAGTCTTCGGGTCCTGCTTCTGGACAACCTTTGAGTCAGACACTCCGGAGCCAGCCCCCACCAGAAGTATCTTTTCTGAACAAAGGTACATGCCCTGATACTTGCTCAAATGAAGAAGCTTCTCGTTCAGTCAATGGCAGCCAGTTAATCTCTCCACCTGGTGACGATGCGGGTCACCTACGGACGGACAGGACAGAGCTAGAGCTAGACTTGCCCTTGAGGAGGGGTGCGGAAGATGTACCTGGCTCTTCAGTCTCTCCGGATACGCTGGGAGACTCCCCGAGTCAAGAAGTCCAAGCTCAGGTTGACCTCGGTCGAAACTCTGATGATGACGACGACTCAGATCACTCAGACACCCTTGACCAGTTAGAGACTGATTTCAATGATTTGCTGTCTCTCGACCCTCGAAGGCCCATCACTGGCTCGCTCTCAAGAGACGAGGCCATTGCTAGCAGACTTCAAGATGAGGATACTGATCTTGAAGTCTGGGAGGCTGCCGAAGATGTCCCTGCACCGGTCATAGGTCATGATAACGTTAGCCGCCCAGGAACCCGCCCGACTGGCATCCGACGCGCCCTCGCTACTGCGCACTCCCCAGAACCCAATCGTCCCTCTGAAACAAGCGATGAAGACGATACCGAAAGCGTTGATGACACATGTAGCGGTTTCAGTGGGAGCAACGGAGTAGATGATGATGAACGGATTGTCCAACTAGAAGATCGAGAAGAAGTTAATGAAGAGTCTGATGTAGACAATGATCTTCTTGGACAATTGGACGAAATTGTAACCGATCACTCAGACTCGGACTGCTGCGAGACACATGCTCGTCCCCTGGGCTTTCAGTCCTCTTCGGACAGCAATGATTCAGATGAAGAGGCCAGACCCCAGGATGAGTCATCCGACGACGAAGAGGTATCAGAAAAAGAGATTGGGTATATCTCGGACGCTCGCGACACTAATGTTGAAATCGAAGACGAAACAAGGTCGGCTAACTTGAATATCCCATCATCTTCGACAAACAGCATCGTTTCCCCAAGTGAAACAACTAGCTCTGGAAAACTTCCCCTCGCACTCGACACACTCGATGAACGTGCGGTTGTAAAGATCACACGAGAGCTCAGCGCTTGTGTTCGTTGTCGGTTCCAAAAAATCAAAGTACGCACACATTCCCTCTGTCCCGCCATTGTTCACACTAACATGGAATGAACAGTGCATTATAGACGAGCAGAACCCAGAAGGACAATGCAAAACGTGCAAGAACTTCTCCAAGACGTCGCTAAAGACAATACATCGCGTTCCATGCCTGCGACTCCGAATTGCCGACGTCATTCTTTATCGAAGCTGCGGGCTCAAACTCACGAAACGATGGACGGGTATCGAAATGCGAGATATCGGTGATCGACTCGATACGGTCGCTGTCACGATTGAAGTGTCACAGAATCTTTGTGATAAACCTCTTCGAATGAAAGTTGTGCGATTCAGACCCATCGATGGGGACGTGACTGCCCGATATTGGACTGATGGCCTTCTTGGGAAGGAGACGTTCAAGAAGAAGGAACTGGCCAACTACTGCCTTGAAAATATCTACGACACGGCCGAAAGCGTGCGACAATACACAATCGACAATTGTCTTCCAGCTTTCTATCACACCATCCAAGAGGAGATTGAATCAGAAGCTGGAGAAGAGCCCATTATCAGAACGTACCTCACGGCCATGGCTCGGTACCTGGACCTTCACGTACGTCAATTGAGTCCCGACACGAGCCTTACGCTGACACCCTCGCAGAATGAATACAAATCCCGCGGGAGCCTCTCTAAAAACGATGAAAAAGAGCTTCAGATATTCGGCAATCTTTTTATTCTCTGGTGCGCCATCCGTAAGCGCTCTCCTTCACCCCAGCTCAATTGCGTCCCACTCTAATCCCGCCCAGAGCACACTGTAGGATCTCTCTACATCGAAGGCGACGAAACACTAGGCATGCTCCCCGAAACGGAAGACAAATCCTATCCTCTTTACGGCAAAGTGTCTGTCCCTCGCATGATAGTCGCCCAATTCGATACCCTCAATTACAACGAGGTCCTCGAGCGGTACAAGGAGAAGCTTCTACGCGACATCGATTGGCTGTTCAGCCAGGACAAGAATCGATGGTGGTTCACAATCTACCTCGTCGTCTTCATACTCCTGCGCGAAGCGAGTCGTATGACAGCAGATCGGTACCGACATGCGAGAGCTAACTATGGATCAAGGGTATGGCTCCCCCAACCCTCAAAGGACGTAACTAACACGTAACAGTTGCGATACTCGATCCCAGACTTTGTCGAAGGGCTTCATGTCAGCTGTAACAATATACTCATCCACTGGCATTACTACAACTACGATCAGTGGCCGACTACTCGGTCGTCGGGGCTCGCCAACGGCGTAGCAAAAAATGACCACTTTGAGACTCTGGCACCCAAGGATCGGCACCTTGTGAAACAGAATCTCAAGGACCCAGCGGTAAAGAAACACCTTCTAGTATGGAAGCAATACAATAGGGATAATGGAAAAGGTCTGCGATGGCAAAACCCCCCACCATACAGCATATTAGTGCTAACCGACCGTGCAGTTCCAAAGATTACTCTCCAGCACGACACCGGATCCATTCGCTACACAGGAGAACAGGACAAGTACGATTGGGATCATCCTTTGTATTGGGTATCGCAAATGTTTGAGATAAAGTGGTGCCCGCATCCGACGTATACGAGAGAACCAGAACCTCAATCAAAGTTCATGTCTATCACGACGGCTGTCGCTGCGGCCGGCTGAGGATGAAGCGAACCGAACACTCGACGAGAATACACGACACGAGGCTTGAATCAACAAAATAACGACCGATACGAATTTTTTTCTATATGAATTTTAGTATTACCAGCAGTCAAATAGCTTCAAATGGTGGAAGAGTTGGAAAAACGGTACAACGCCCAGGAGATAGACACATGAGGGCTCGAACAAACATACACGGAGACAACAATAGAGTATTCTAAGCAGCTCTTATTCTATGCAAGCGATACGCTGATCTATGCCTAGATCCAATCGGAAACCCGCTGACTCTAAGCCTCTCCTCTGTTTCCTGTAGTTATCGCTGCTTCTCGCTTTGCTTCCTCATGCTCCCGTGGTCCAAAGAAACTCAAAACAAAAATCCCGTGCCATCTACGTGTGGTCAAGATCTCATAAATCTGTGTCGGTGTCTTGTGATGTCCTATTCTCTCCCCGAACCAACCAAAAGGTTCCTACCATCTTTACCAAGACATTCTTTGTGATCCGTGAAACTGAATTGGGCTTCTCTTCTTTGGGATAGGAGGCATTCCCCAGTTGTCCTCCAGGTCATCCCAGCCCTCGTCGACATGAGTCGCGTAGCGCAGGGAACTTCCGAGGCCTTTGGTTCGGAGTCGAAGCGGTGAGTTGGCGGGATAGGTGTAGATGGCCTCCTTCCTCTGATCCTTGGCATGATCGATCTCCATGATATTGGCAGTCAGGAAATCACAGAAGTGAGCGGCATCGTCGATGCGAAGCTTCAGCTCCAGGAGATGTTCAGCGGTGACACAAGGGTAAAGTCCCAAGTTAATCAGATTATACCGCTTGACTGCCGCCTCGTGGGTATCCTGATCTCTGAGTCGTTGGCGGAGGGGTCTGGGTGCACGAGTGTTATAAAACACACACCAGACCGCAAAGGCTTTGTCAAAGAACTTTTTATACTGGTCGGCCCAAGTAGGAGGAGTGTCAAAAAGGGTGCTGGGTCGTCTATACACAGGAAAGTGAAGGTTGTTGGGCCGGACGGGTTGGTCTTCCACCTCCCCGACAGAGTTGGCGTCTGCCTCCCCGTCTTCCTGAGACGATGTCTCGTGGCTCTCAGCAGCCTGGCTAGGGTCGTCGGCGTTGTTGGGAGAGCCAGCCACTCCGTTGTTGTAAGGAGCACCCGGGGTATTCGTCAGCCATTCTGATTCTGGGCTGTTGCCCTCTGGGTTATCACCTGTGTTGGTGCCCTCTGAGTCGGTGCCCTCGGTATTGACACTTGACGAGGGGTCAACGTCCATGGGTTGACCCAAGGACTGACCACTCCCTTCTTCGCTGCTTCCTGGATCATTTGTAAGAAACTGGTTGGTAGTTCCCGAACTCTCTGCTGTCGCGGAGTCGACGGGAGAAGCCTGAGCAGGAGCGGAGGCGCTAGACAAAGCTGCAGCCAGAACCTTCATATGGTGATTGAAGTTCTCATCCACGGCGGCCTCAGCATCGGATAGGTTGGTGTTTCCGGCGTTCTCTTCAGATCCAGTGTCGCCTTGCGAGGCAGCGGCGTCTTCCTCCTCCACGGCTGTAGCGCTTGCTGCAGCTTGCGCCTCCCACGGGTCCTCGCCATCACTCTCTCGATCTTGGTCAGACTCGTGCTCAGTGGTGGCTTCACTATCACCGTCCGAGCCACGCTCCCATGAGTCAGAGCCAGCTTCATCACCATCAGTGTCCTACTCCGATGAGATGTTGCGGAGACTCTCGGCCTCTTCAGGGGTCATCGGAGGCAGATGGACAAAAGAAGCATACAAGCATACAGCGTCGGACGAAGCAAACACAATAGCACGGTTTCGGAGAGTGACAAGAAAGTCAAGCTGCTTGAAACCATCCCTGACGGCCTTTTGGCGCACAGGCTCAGGCATCTTGGCCGTATGATGAAATCTCAAACCCCATATCGACATGATGAACAGCAGATCACAGGTAGGGTTGAGTGTATCTGGAGCAAGGTTAAACACTTCTCGTCGAGCAAGAGGAGAGCACACACACCTGATGAACTGCAGAAGCGGCGGCGACGAGGGAGTCGCAACTCAGATCTTGAAAAAGCAATACGTTCAAAAATATAGAGAACAAAACTATGCTCTAGCTGATGTTTTTTGGTGTTAATTTTTGGGTTTTTTCGAAGAGAAAGGAAAAGGCGAAGTGGAGGTGGGATGTGGGATGTGAGGAGAGGGTTTATGTGGGAGCGAAGTTGCAAACGGGATGCAAGATGGAGATTACGTTTACAGCCCCGCGGAGCAACAAAAAGGCAGAAGCACTGGTTCGTAAGCTATCGATAAGATACAGATGACTACAAGCCCAGGAGTGGTCACGGGAGCCAGAAACACTTATTGGAAGCGAGTTACTGGGCATCAGGGAAAGAGTAGATGAGTTCCTGAATGTGATGCCAACGCCTGTGACAAACGGCAAACCAGAATGTAAAACGGCATCACAAACGAAGAGTAGAGCTTCTATTGTCTACGGAACATCTTCCTTGGGGCTATAGAGGCACAATGGCACGCTGGGGGGGGTTGGTACTGTAGGAGGGGGAACATGGCAGTGCCGTAGCGGGAGTGGTAGCAATGGCCTGGAGCAACCACTTCGTCTTTTTCACCTCAACAGTCACTAAATCTTTTCAATTTCTAGAAAAACAGTGAAAGGAACATGATGTCACTTTCATAATGTCATATTAGTCTTAGCAATCGTAGTTTGTGGTGCTGATATCTTGGTCGAAAAGGAGCAGTGCATTGCCTCGTTGCTGTTCTGCCAGTGGGGAAGAAAGTACAGCAAAAGGAGCTAGAATCTGCACTGCAAAGAGCCTAAAGACTGCATATCAACTGTACAATGTCCCTCAATCTTTGTTGTTCATACGTCCAACTGCATTACTGTTCAAGCCACATCCTCTAGTCCCTTTGTTGTATCCCTGTCCACACCCTAAAGAATACATCGAAACAAAGCTAAGCTGGTATAATACTCAAAAAGACCAAAGACCAGATATACTAACCCTCAGACGCTCCACGATATCTTGCGATTTCTCCTCCGCTTCTAGCTTCCCTCGTCCCGCCGTATGAACATCTCCACCACAGTCCGCGCTCGATCCCTTGACCCCTTTTCCTTTTCGTCTACACGACAGACTAGCGGCCCTACTATCTCGGCATATCTACGTTCACGCATCTTGCGCTTCTTGGTGTCCTCGTCCTCTGCGTTGCCCCGGCGGAAGCTCAGGCGGCGGGAGAGACCGCCCTTGGGTTCGTTTGTCACGGGGGTGAGCTCTGATGCTGCGCGGGAGAGAGTAGCTGTGAGGAAGACGAATGCAATGTTGTGGTTTGGTGCTGATGAGAGGATATCCAGGATCTGTGTCTTGATGTCGGACCAGGCGGTCATGGGTAGAGATGTCACGTTGGGTAATGATGTTGAGATCTTGGCCCAGAGTTGAGTCGGGATCAGACCATCCGTGAGAGATTCGAGGAAGAGTAACAGAATGGATGAGACGGCTTCTAACTTGAACGACGCAGGCCATTCCAATGGGAGCGCATCAAGAAGGGAAGCATCATTGTCCAGGGCAGACACAAGCTTAACCTTTGCATCCTGCATATCAGCCTCACCAACCCTCCACGTCGAAGCCTCGAGGGGCCATCCAGGATCCCGCGGCAGCACTTCCTCCTCAAGCATCGTCGATTCAGCCAGACTTCGTTCAACCAGCGTCTGTACCACCTCAGTGAGCTTGAAAAGCTCCTTCGGCGCTGAGCAATGGATATCCGAGTCGTAAGCAATCGCCCCCTTGATACCCGACTTCTCGACAAACTTTCTGATACCGCCGTCAGGGATTCTTATCAACTCTGCGATGGAGCGCCCTACGCAAGACGGTTGCCAGATTCCGCGCACGGGAACGAAGTGGTCCCTTCCGTCCTCTATGCGAAGAACCAGGACCTCTTCGATCTTGGCACGCGCTTCGTTCAACGCTCGAATGTGAGAAATGGCCGATACTTGGAGCTCTAGTAACACCAATGCTGTTTCTCCTGGATCGAGTGTAACTGTTTCACCCAATGGCTCTTGAGACTCTTCATCTGCTGACAAGAATGTGGTCTTCGGCCATACAGGTATAGCATCATCACCGTCTTCTGTCGTCGGCTTCGTCACGAATGAGAATGTCGCCGGTACACTGCCAGTATTTGCAACCGTCAGATGCCGAATCTGCTTTTCGAGGGGTGTAACCTCTCCAAAATCGACGATATTCTCTTCATTGCCATCGCTGCCTTCCACGACAACCGTAATGCCTGGTCGGCCTTCATTCTCAGCTCTGTCAAGTTCTCGCGCCACTTCTGCATGGATCTTTGCCTTGAGCTCCGGCACAACAGCGTCGTAGTCGAGCGTAAAGATCGAAGTGATGGGCTTGTGATCAGACGATGTGATGCGTTGATGTGAGGCGTAGATCTCCAAGTGTATGCGGTCACGGAAGCCCTCCTTTGTAACAAGCTCCTCGGCTTCGGGGTCATCATTATCCTCGTACTCATCGTATCCCAAAGTGTCAGTTGATGACATTGGATCCTCTCCGTCAGCGTCGGGGTCATAACTAAACAGCACGTCCTCGTCCTCTTCTAGTCCCCTGGACTTCATCTCTGCATCTTTCTTCTTCGCCTCTTCCTCATCTTTAATCTTTGTTTCATAATCTTGTTTATCTTTTCTCGTTCTAAATAAGATACGGTCACACCAGCTTGGAGCTCGTTGCTTCTCACTTGAGTCAAAGAGGCCAACTGTGCCAATATCGTATTTGTATGTTGGTAGAAAGGTGATTGACCCTTCTTGCCAGCCATCGTGGAAGGCTTTGCGTTGCTTAATGACTCTTCGTAATTGATCATGTGGTAGCAGTGAATCGATGGTGGCCTGCAGAGAAGTGGGATCCTGGCTTGGATCTTCGGGGAAATCGTCAGGGTCTGGTAGATCGTCTGCAGTATCAAAGCTCTCTTCCCGCGAATGGAGCGACACTCTCGTAGAAGACTCATCATCGCTGTCTGAACCCTTCATGACAATAACACCTCGCTCATCGAGAGGCTTCGAGTCCTCGTCTGCACCATATTCACCTCTAGCATGCAGCGTGAGCAGACGTCGGATATCGTCGCCAGGTAGTCCATCCAGTCGAAAGTTCAAGTCTCCGAACCAGAATGCCAGATCTTCATCTCCAATCTTTTCGCCCTCGTCTTCCTCAACGCCTGAGTGAACGATCGGGTCGAATTGAGTGCGTGAGAGAACCTGGCCGACATCCCAACATCGCCGGTCCAAATACGAAGAGCCAGCACCACTAGCCAAGTGGCTATTTATAAAAACCATGCGAGTTGTCTCGCCAAGCAGCAATCGCGTCGTCACGGCCCCCTTGTTTCCAAAATAGCCTAGCAGGCCCGTACCAACTTGTTTGGTACTGACGTTGCTAATAGTTGATGCAATTTCTGGAGAAGCATAGACCAGCAACAACAAGCCAGTCATTTGTTCCGCAGTGATAAGTTCATACCCTTTAGGCAATGCTGCTTCCAATGCCGCTTTCCATTTGTCCATAACACTTGTGTCCGTATATACTGCTCGATTCATATACTCCTTGGTCGTGTTGAGGTCTACTATTTCCTGAAGTCCCAGCACATAAAGACCAATATCACCCCCGGCAGTCAAATGCGGCTTCGAGCTGCCATTGTCCGTGTCATCCGTCTCCACGGCACTATTTTGTGAGAGATTCAGTGACGTCAATTGCTGATCCAAGCCTTCGCCATGTGTGAACCAGGTCGCGAGGTCTTTATCAGTACCCGTGCAAGCAGCAACGTTCCACGTCCCGATCTTGACCTTTAGGCTATGTGGACGTACGAACTCGGATCGTCGGGCATGAACAGCTTTAGCTAGAGACTGAGGCGTCGTCGAGGTGGGATCCCCCAGTTCAGAACCAGGGGACTGGTCATTTTCGTCGGCCATGGACGCCGTTACTACAGTATTTGACGAGAGAGACGAGTTATATACACGGCGCCGTCTCGAGATATCGCGGGGAGGTCGATTTGTAGTTCTCTAGATCATGACTTCGAACAACCTAGCTCTACCGTAGGCGCAAGGCAAGGCAAGACAAGGGATGTTTGGGTCGTGTGAGCACCAAAAGAATGTTGAGCTAATTAGAAGAAGGGATAAAAAGGGAGAGAAACCTCAGCTTTAAACGTATGACGTCGAGCTGCACGATTACCGTAGTCTAACGTTAAAATGGTGGTGTAGGGAACCTACCTAGGGTCCAGCTCAGCGCCCCGCGGCAGCGTCATCTTGCGCCTTATCGATAAGCCCAGCAGCGCCCAAGCATGCGCACTCGTGCCTCTCGTAGAGTAAACTTCAATCTCCATACCACAACCAACTGTCGATCACACGATCATCTTCTGGGGTCTTTATATCATACGTACATGACCCATCGGTCTTGATCTATCATTTGTGACAAGGCTATCCGTATTTCCAACTAGCGATCACGTCTCCACATACCATCGTGCCCATCATCAAACAACAACAATAATCATCATGAGCCGACAAACACCACGAAAGGCTCGCCATAGCCGTCAGCCGTCAAATCGTATCCCCGCTGTTTCAGACTATGAATCCGATGCCGCTGCCATACATGCCGATTATGCGCCGCCACCTCCACGCACTAATACTGAGCTTAATCTCTCTGTCCTCCAACGTTACCTGCCCTCCATCCACACCATCCTCAGCATAGCCGCAAACGCTGTCATCTACACATTCAACAGCGCTTCAGAAAGCTGGGAGAAGTCGGGTGTCGAAGGCACTATGTTTGTCTGCGCGCAGAGTCCGCTCCCTGAGGATCCAGGTCAGCGAGCACGAGCTTGCGTCTTTGTTCTCAACAGACGGGGACTTGACAACGTGATCGTGGACCTCTCACGGGTCACACATGCAGAGGTGTCTGGGGAGCTTGTCATTATGAAGGTCGAAGGCGAATGGCAGGAGGGTGACAAGGTACTGGGAGTGTGGATTCACAACGATAAGGACGAAACGCGAGAAGTAAACGCTGCCATAATCCAGGAAGCTTGGAAGATTGCACGGTCGGCGGGTCCAGTTGAGCCACAAGGTCCCGAGGCTGGTCCAGCTATGCAGGCGATGGGTAAGAGGCTGAGTCTGAGTGATCTGTTCGGATCAGGAAATGGTCTCAATATTGGACACTAGGTGTCGTCCAAGGTGCATCAAAAGTCTGAGGCTGAGGAATCGAAGAGCGAGAGATCTAAGGAGTCAAGAAGATCCGAGGTCTCGACGAGGTCTGGGGAATCCAAGAAGTCTAAGGTCTCAACAAGATCTGATGTTTCCGTCAGATCTAGAGGGTCAACGGTGTCGAGAAGGTCCGGAAAGCGCGGGAAGCCATTTAAGCTTCTGAAGGTAAAGGCACCTGAGGACTCCGATACAGGAAGCGAAGCTGGGAAGTCAGAGTCAGGAGAGTTGGAGCGGGTGCAGTCGGTTTATCATATTCCAGAATCTGAGAAGTCGGAGTCTCCGGGGTCGGAGTCTCCGGGGTCGGAGTCCGAAGTTGACACTGAGTACGAAGTTGACGCAGAGTAGAGCTCCCACGATATCAGTTGGTTTTCGGTCTCAGGAGTATGGGAATGTGACTAACCGCTTCAGCTTCAGCGTTTATATGGACATGGGCTAGAGCAGTCCCAATAGCTAGTACTTGCACAGTTTTCGCCCGAAAGGCAGGGCACAAAAGCCCAATAATGAAGAATCACAGCGGTCTGCACAAAAGCATGCGTTTCCATAAGCCCACAATGGACTATGTCTATTTGTGCATGATATTCATGACGTTAGCAAGTATCTACAAGCAGAAAGCACCTATACGCCGTTCCCCCCCCCAACCGGATAAGTTGTAGAAGCCAACCCAAAAAGCCTAGACCGTGCCACTGATGCTCAACTCCCGAATCTCCTGCAACACCTGCTCCACTCTGGCGTCTAGTTGTCCCTCAGCATACTGATCTCTGGTGTCAGCATCGAGGTACTGCTGCACTTGCGCCATACGCGAATACGCCTCCGCGCAGAAACGCAGCTGGATCTTGACGAGGGCTTCGAAAGTGGGGTCGAGGTACGGCACGCGGAGATCGATGAGTTGGGGTAGCTCGGTGCTGAGTTGCTCGTTGAGCTGCTCGTAAGCAGCCTTGGCCATCTCCATCTCCTTCTCGGTCCGGGGCAGCTTCGTGGCGTCCTTGTCGGGCTTCTCGGCGAGGCGCTTCACCTTTGCGCGGAGGGCGTCGTAGTCGAGCAGTTTGTGAGCGCGCTTCTTAATCGCCTCGTTGACGTCGGGGAAGTAGGCGCAGAACCGTGTGATGGGGTCGAGGACGGTTGTTCGGTAGGGGCCATCGAGGGCTTTGATGGTTTCGGCGTCTAGATCTTCGACGGCCTGCTTGTAACTTCTGCTGACACCGTCTTTCGCGCCTGAGTCGCCGTAGAACGCATCTATCGTCTCGGCGATTCGCATTTGCGATGCGGTCATGGCTGGGTTCGGGGTTTTAGCATCGAGCTTCGTGTGTCGCAGATCATGAGCGTACCTCTCAGGGAGTCGAGATATCCCTTTGATTCCTTTTGTAGTCGCAAAGCAGCAGCTTCCATCGTCTTGAATCGTCTGCTTTCGTTAGATATTGTCCTCCAATGTTATCAATCTGCAATTGCTGACCTCTCTTCGACTTCGTAATCACGGTCATTCGTCTTTTCCACATGCCCTGCAACGCAATCAGCTCCACACTCGATTGTTTCATCCGAAGCGCATACCCGTCTTCATCATGACCTGCGTCGTCGCGCGATTGACATTCTTCTTAAACCCTGCTTCATATTAGACCCCTCTGCTCGGGATTGCGGGGTGATGGCTGTCCTACCCGCCCACGACATGTTGAAAGAATTGCTGGTAGAAAATGAATTAAGTGGTTTTCGTTTACGTGTGTAATTCGACGAAAGGGCTCAAATACGCTCGAGGGTATATCGTTGTAAAGTTGCACAGGAGTTGGCAGGCAATAAACATGGAAGTTGGGGATAGAGTGACGACAAAACTGGAGCTCAGCCACACTAACTTACCTAGTCTGGAGTGCATGGCAGCCCAATCGGCTGATCGACGTCAGTGATGGGGCTGTGTTAGGTTGAGCTCTACAGTGCAGTTCGATGCACGTGATTGCGCGTGGAGGCCTGAGTTGGAATTGGGAGGAAAGAATTCGATCTGCGTTTTTGATACTCGATACCGCGTCAGGATGTTCAATCCCCGCTTTCTCGTTGTCAGTCTGGGCAATCCCTTGCCCAAATACGAAAGTCTACATTCTGCCGGTCATTTCGCTCTCAATGGCCTTGCTCAAGTCTTGCGTCAATCCTCGTTTCGAGAGGTGGCATTCGGAGGTCAGACATGCCTAGTATCTCAAGGTCCAAAATACACTCTGGTTCAATCGCCTACTCTGATGAACATTTCTGGTCGGTTTGTCGCAAAGGCGTGGAAAGAAATGACCAATCAACATGACCCCTCATCACTCAGCCTAGTGATTGTTCACGATGAACTCGAAAAGGACTTGGGCATTGTGCGGCTCACGGCGTGGGACCGAAGTCACAAAGGCCACAATGGTATCAAAAGTGTCAAGGGATCTCTTTCACAAAATAAATACCCCACGTCGCCGTTTGTGCGAATTGCCGTTGGGATTGGACGACCCGCCGAGAGAGACCCCGAGACCGTTAGCCGTTATGTTCTTGATCGGATATCAAGCGACAAAAGGAGAATTCTAGAAGAAGAAGCGCCATGGAAAGTCGCCGAGTGCCTTGTTGAGCTGGAAAAAGAATGGAAGGCTGAGCTCAAGTCATGATTCGACCCCTGGACAGGGTCCTATCAACTGCGACAATGCAACACTGGAATACGGGTGCGCCTGTAATAGCATTTTGTCTTAGGAAAAGCAAAACGCATGTGCAGCCTGGAACGGTTTCTTTACAGCTCTGTTTTCAGACCAACTTCGAAGCAGGTCACGAGCAATCAAAATGGACATTATTTGACTACGGTCAAGTATGCCATGTCACGCACCAAAGACATTTGTCCAATCATGCCAAAATACTATCAACAGAGATACCCAACTGAGATACCTGGCATCCGCGTCCGTTTCCGTGACCACGCATGCACCAAATTTCGATTCCGCACTCCATTATCAAACCGCTCAACTGCGCCGGACTCAATTCTGAGTTACGAGTCTCCCGAATTGCACATTCATCGCATATTTGCCGAGTGTCCTACCTGAAGTTTGAAGGTATGCAGAGATCCCTTATCTTGCGCTAAAGACGCCACAGGCGACCTAGCTCGCAAACGGCACTCCAACTTCTCTAAGTTCCTTATCTATGCCAAGGGTATGGCCAATCTTGCACAATTCGACTTGTCCAATGGCCTTTGGATCGTACCATCACATGAAGCTGGTTATCGCGTCGTGGTGTATATTCTGATATCACATCTTGGAGCTGAAATGAGCTGAAACCGTTACGAAATGCCTACTTTGACGGTGTCCTTGCTGTCTGATAAGGTATGCAATGCAAGAGTGTTGGTAATCATTACGATCCAGTCGTTCCATGGCCTGCTCGTTCTCGGGAAATGATTCAGCAATTGCCGTTCGGGTCGAAGAACACTCGTCTGGGTGGGAGCCGATGGATATCTCAAGCAGTTGACGATGGTTGCAATGGTCGATACCAGGAAACTTCAGGCAGAGTTGTTGAAGATGTTCAACATCGAAGTAAGCTTAGACTTGGAGAACCAGTCAACTTGTAGTGGACGCAGGTCCAGCTTATATACATGGTCCCCGATCATATCTATCGTCGTAGCGGGCGACTCGCATACTGACGCGCGCAACAGAGGCTCAATCTAGGGCGTTGCGGGCGCAAAAGCATCTTTGACAGTTGAGAATCCGGGGAAACGACGTCAATCACATCAATTCTTGGCCACTTGAAGACCGTGTGCCCATGTGGCTCTCAATATGCTTATTTTCTTCCATGTCTATCACCAGATCTTTGGGAATGGAACACAACCATATTCTACGTGACACCGGTGATCCTTTGACCCGAGAGGAGGTTCTGTACCTCGCACAACACGTCAGACACACAGAGTTTCAACAATAAGCAGCCTCGAACAGACAGCAACTTCACTCCAAATCTGGCTCCAACGCTCACGCTTTGAGCCCGTCTATCTTTATCAAGTATCGGCCGAGCTACACGACACTCAAGACTCTTAGAGAACAAGGATCCCTGTCCTTGTCCAGGGTCTCGACGCTAGGCGCTCCACCGAAGCTGCCAAGAGATAAGGAAACATCCAATCAGACATGCTCTATTCGACCTCCTTCAACGGTTCGACCTGGAATTCGGCAACCTTGAGGACAAAGTCAGATAAGAACTCTGGCCGGGTTATGCGGTGCGTCTGGGGAAGCGCAATATTGAGTGCAGGTCGCACAAGAGGGTGTCGAGGCTTCATTCTGTACTCGGAGCTTTCTCGCCATGTAACTCTGGTCTTAGGACACCACTCCGACGTGTCAGAGTCAACACATCAAGAGCTTAAAGATGCTTAAAATAAGTCTAACAATAGCGAATCAGCATGGCATACTCAGCACTAGAACTTGTATTGCGGCCGTCCGGGTATACATACTCCGTACAAATCCTCTGGTTCCTCAGTAAGCATGGCCCGGGATACACTGCCGATATCGACAGCAATCTCCCCTCCCAGCATGCATCAAAGGAGTCAAATGCCTACAATTTAGGCCAAGAGGAGATATTCATTGCGGGCCAACTGCCAAGCAGAGGTTACAATCCGGAGGTCCTATAGGGATATTGGTGCTTATCAGCACAGCCTATTTAAGCTTGGGTGTGGCGTCCATCCCAATACAACCGGATCGGAATGCTAGAGTGTGATAAGCAGCGATGGTGTGTGCCAGACTCAGGAACAGCCATACAGGGGCTAGAGGGGACCGTTTACACAACCACGACTTCGCTTCTGGCGCAAACCACTTGTGTCAAGTCAACGTCAACGCATTGCTACAGGATCATCACATTCAAGCTTATCATGGGACAAAGTCTTGGAATCGTGGAGGATCATCATCTAGCTCAGCTTGGCACCTGAGCATCAACACCCTTGTGACATCTCCGTGTCCAAATACGGGTTCACCAAAGTCCAAACCGAACATGTAATGTGGTGGAGTATCCTTCCTATTGCTGCTTAAGCTACGGGCGTCTTATCAAGTATCCCCCACACTTATGTGCCATACCCTCCCCCTAGTTACCGCGTTCGTTATTTCCTGGCCGTCGTCGCAAGCTCCGTGAGTCAAGACATATTTAGCCCTGTGGCCCCGGGGTTCTTCATCCTTTCAATCACTCCATTCTTCCCAGCTAAAGTTGAAGCTGAAAAGGGTTTCGACCGGCGCAAAGGTTTGGATCAAAGAATCCGCGTTCAAGCGCAGCCTCTCGTCAAGATGACCACTCCTTACAATGGCACCACTGATCATGCCGACTATGGCTACTCAACCCATGTGCATGATCTCAACATCTTCTACGACGTAGGTTTTCCAGATGTATCTCACTGTGTGAAGCTGTCTAACAATGTCTAGACGGGCAACTTGACGTTCCTCGCTGTCAGCGCCGTGCTTGTGCTTCTCATGATTCCCGGCGTCGGCTTCTTTTACAGTGGTCTCGCTCGTCGCAAGTCTGCTCTGACGCTCATTCTGTTGTCGATGATATCAGTTGCGGTCATCAGCTTTCAGTGGTTCTTCTGGGGATACTCCTTGACCTTCTCGCGAACTGGAAACTCTTTCCTCGGTGACTTGACCCAGTTTGGTCTCATGGACACCCTCGCTCAGCCCAATGGCTCTTCCGCTCTCCCAGATATTCTCTTTTGTCTGTATCAGGGCATGTTCGCTGCCATTACGTGAGTGCCCTTCAAGAACTAAAGAGTTCACTGTCCTAACATCACCAGTCCTGCCCTTGCCATCGGTTGCGTTGCTGATCGAGGTCGCATCCTCCCCGCCATCGTCTTCATGTTCCTTTGGTCCACCATCGTCTACGACCCCATCGCCTACTGGACCTGGAACGCCAATGGCTGGCTCTTCAACCTTCCCAGCTACGACTTTGCTGGAGGCGGTCCCGTTCACGTCTCATCAGGAACCTGCGCGCTCGCCTACTCCCTCATGCTCGGCAAGCGTACCGGCTACTCCAACAACAACGGTCTTCCTTACCGCCCCCACAACGTCACCCACGTTGTTCTCGGCACGGTCTTCCTCTGGGTCGGTTGGTTTGGCTTCAACGGTGGTTCTGCTCTCGCCATGAACATCCGCGCTGTCATGGCATGCTACGTTACCAACCTGGCTGCCTCATGCGGTGCCATTGCCTGGATCCTCCTCGATTATCGTCTCGAGAAGAAGTGGAGCACTATCGGTTTCTGCTCCGGTGCCATTTCTGGTCTTGTTGCCATCACTCCTGCTGCTGGTTTCGTGAAGCCTTGGGCTGCCGTCATTATCGGAATCTGCGGTGGTATCTTCTGCAACTTCGCCACCAAGGTCAAGTTCCTCATCAACGTCGACGACAGTCTTGATATCTTTGCCATCCACGGTATTGGTGGTATGGTCGGCAACATCCTCACCGGTATCTTTGGAACGTACGTCTCCCCCTTTCTCTTCTTTAGAATGACACATGCTAACTCACAAAAGCAAAACCATTGCCGCTCTCGACGGTGGAGAGTACGACCCTATTGGTTGGGTTGACGGTCACTTTGTTCAGCTGGGTTACCAAATCGCTGGTACTCTCGCTGTCTTTGCCTGGTCCTTCACTCTCACTTGCATTCTCCTCTTCCTTCTCAACCTCATCCCTGGCCTTTCCCTTCGTGTCTCCCCTGAGGAGGAGGAGCTCGGCACTGATGATGGTCAGCTTGGCGAGTTTGCCTATGACTATGTTGAGATGACTCGACACATGGCTGACAGCACACACCCTCATTCTGATGCTAGTGCCCGAACAAGTCAGGAGAAGGTCTAACTCAAGAATGGGGATTAGTGAAATATGGGCGGTTCAAATTGTCAGAGTGGAAGATGCGTGTTGTGTATCTTGAGCGCCACTCGCTTCTAAGTTTAGAGTTAAATATACCCTTTTGTAATGCATTCTTAGGCTTTTCCCTACCGCGTTGATGTGTCCACTATAAGCACAAACGGCACGAACATATCACTTCTCACTACCAATTCGAGGGCAGTTCTCGCATAATCATGAATAAGCATATAGACCCATTGGCCGTTGATATTTGATTGTCATAAATTACAACCCCTACAAACCGTTTCCTCAGGGGTCCTTTATACTCCTATCAAGGGCTTAAAACCAAAGCACGTGAGTTCTCATTGTCATGCCTCCCGCTTCCTTCTTTGTCCTGTGGTATCTTGGTCTTTGCCGTCAAAAGTCGTCGCCGAAAATCACGGCATGCTAAGCACAAAACTCCATATAAGCTCCTGTGTCCTCTAGCCATTGCGTACGTAAGCGAAAGCGTGTATAATCTAATGCTGGTGACTGTTAGTTGCGTCTCTGGCTGTAGTCGAGCTATCTTACCATGAACAGGGAAAGTGAACAACGAAAAGAATCCGCTAGTGTCATTTCTACAGCTAAAGCAAAGTGTCGGTCATTCAATTCATGGCGTCAGATTGGTCACCGTTCTCTTGGGGTCGGTGGATAGTCGCAGTGCTTGCGCCGGTCGAGGACTCCCCGTTCCCTGGATGCCCGTGTCCAAGAGGTGCTGCGCTCGCTTGGCTAGTGGTATGCTGTGATGATCCGCCTTCTAGTAGGTTGTTAATTCTGCTCTGATTAAAATATGGCTCAAGCAATCCTGGTTCCTGTCGTACGAGTGACGATGAAGGCAGGAAGCGGGCGAACGTGGGAAAGAATGGAGGGAGCTGACCTGTTGGGATGCTAGGAGGTGGAGGCGGTACGGGAATAGCTTGTTGAAATCCGTGGTTCATAAGAGAGCTGGGATTTATCGTTCCGTTGCCGTTGGCCGGATTCTGTGCCTGTGCGTCCACGACCATCTCGCTGCCGTCCAGACCCTCGAAATCGTTGTCATCGTCAACCATCTCATCGTCGGCTCCGTCTCCGGTATTGGCTGTTGGCTGCATTACGGAAGTACGTTGCCGTTGTCCGGGGTAGACTGCTGTTCGGTTCCAGCTGTGCATATCCCAAAGATCCTCGAATTGTGGTGAAGTGTTGAGGAAATCACGGAATTTGGATACCATGGCGCCGGAAAAAACGCAAAACACATCTCGCTGGTGTTGGGTGAATTCTGTCATCAGGTCAGCAGCAGTAAACAAGAGGTTTGCGATAAACATACCCGGGGGTGCTTGTCGACAGTATGGCTGGAAGTCGTCACGCTGGAAAGCAGCAACTCCAGTCAAACTCAAGTGGGTCAATCGAGGGCATGAGTTGAGCAACTTCATGATACTCTGCGAAATGTCAGTAATGGTAGTCCCCTGGAAATAAGGGGCGACGAACCTTGAGGGTAAGGTTGACACAGTAGCTCAGATGAACACGCTCTAGACTCGATGCGTAGTACTCATTACCAACGAGCATACCACTGGCATCTCGTCGTACTCTGGGGCGGAATGCGGCTTCAGCAAGATGAAAGACTGAGTCATCGGTGATGGAACTACATTTCACAAGTCCAATACGCTTCAGCTTGGGCAACAGAGCAAGGCGCTTCACACTCTCATCTGTCAAGTTGATGCAGCAGCCCAGATCGATGTATCGAATGCGGTTGCAGTTCTGGACTAATCTCTTGACACCTTCGTCGGTGATATTGCCACAGTGACCCAGATGCACGTAATGCAGGTTCTTACCAAGCTTCGAGATAGCATGAACGGCTACATCAGTGATGTTTCGGCACTTGGCAAGAACCAGGTTGCGAAGGCGAGGCGCGACATCAATAATCTTCTGGACAGCAGCGTCTGTCAAACGCACGCAGGATGTGAGGTCGAGAATGCGGAGATGTTCAAATAGTCGTCCAGGGGGTAGAGACAGGAAAGCATCGTCATCGATTAGTTCGCAGCTTGCAAGCCGTAGCTCTCGGAGACAGTTGCCCTTGACCATAAGAGAAGTTATAGGGCCGTTACCAATGCGATTGCACTGGTGGAGATCGATCTCGAGGATGTTGGGACAGTTTTCGGCGAAGGCGTGGATAGCGTCGTCTTGGAGCTGGCTACATTCATTCAACTTCAGCTGCATTGAGTTAGCCAACGTCCAAACATACAAGGTTTCATCGTAAACTTACTCTCTTAATATAGCGACAGCTTGTTGCCAAGTTGATCATGCTCTCGTTGGAGACATTCTCGCAGCCAGAAATGTTGAGTCCTTGAAGGCGACTGCAGTTGTTGGCGATAGTGTTGATAGACTGCTCGGTAATGTTCTTGTCGTTGGAAATGTCGAGTGCCAGCAGCGAGGTGCTATTCTCCACAAGGGCGATAAGTCCGGAATCGGTGAGGTTGCGACAGTTCGTAAGTGTCAGACGTTCCACCCGGCTGCAGACTGCGAGGGGCATAACACTGCCATCGCTGATTTTGTCAGCAAGGGCGGCGAGGTTTAGTCTCTTGATAAAGTCGCGATATCTGAAAGACGGGTTGTCGAGCTGCAACGTTTGGCAAATGCTGCCGTGGTTCTTCCAACTCGTGCAGGCTGGTCGATGCCAGAGTTGATCGACTGTGTTTCTAGCCCAGCGTTTGCAAACCAGCATGCAGTGGAACAGATCGGAGGTGGAACTCAATTTGGCAAACACGCTGATGAGGATCTCGTTTGGCAACCGATGGACGGGCGGTTGGCAAGCATCTTCCACCTGCATATCTTGAAAGTTGGGGACTCCGATGCTTGACTGGGAGTCGTTGGCTCCGAGAAAGAAATCGGACTCTTCGTTATCGGCGGGCGCGGGGGAAGTTGACGAGGATGACGATCGAGAATCTTCCTGCTCGTCGGCGGTTGCAGGACTCTGCCGAGAGGCAGGGCCAGCGGCGGCAGCGGCCATATTGTCGGTGTTGAGGGAGGAGCGCTTCAGATGAAAACGCAAACACGGTCAAAGAAGCGCTTTCGGTGTGGCTTTTTTCAGTGTTTGGGCAGAGTTCAGGCGGAGTTCAGGGATCACAAGGGTGATTCTTAAGCAGCGGTAGCGGATGACTGTTTATCGTAGGGACAGCAACCAGTGAGTGTGTGCAGGCAAGCAGCGAGCAATCAGGAGATGCGTGGATAAGAATACAGGTCAAAAAGGTCCTTTCATGCCCGAAAGGCGAGTTTCGCGACTTGCGATGAAGGTGATGATGATGTTTTGGCGCTGGGAGTTTGTTGGCTTTGAGTTGGTGAGGTAAGGTAATAAGTTAAGGCAGGGCAGCCAAATGGGGCGGACGTTTTTGGGTGCTGGGCTCCAGTCTTGCCAGTGCCAGGGTCAGGTTGGGCGCGGCTGCGGTACTTAAAAAGCAGGGAAGACAGCACTGATGACACAGCCAAATGATGAAGAAGCACAAGTATCCACGAGGGAGAGGGGATGGGCCAGAGACATGGATCGAAGAGGCGTTTGTGTTTATTTTGCTGGTTTCAGCCGCGTCCCCTGTAAAAGTGCCGCTGTCGTGCGCTACGATGGCCGATGGCCCTTTTTTACAAGCGCTGCCCGAACTTGAGACTGAACCCGATAGAGGATGGATTGGGTGAGCCCAGGCCAGTTGATCCCCCAGCCTAGAATCTGGATCTTCTCCTACGTCGTAGTCGGGCGGGATGTCCGTAGTGGGGTTTCGTTGGTATGTCTGGACTGGTTAGGTCAGGGGTTTTGGGGGCAGCGGGTCTTTGTTTTGTTCTTGATGTTGGTCTTGTTTCTTGATGATGATGATGCGTGAGTTGGAGTCAGGTTCAATGCGAGGAATGATTGATGTTTCAGTCAACCGCGTGCCTAGCTCACGCCTCAGTCAACATGTCTTTCTGTCTATCTGTTGTTGCTGCGGGGAAGATGACTGACATGGGATCAGGTACATGAAGGAGGTGTGATCAATGTTCTGATTTGAGGTTCAAAGGTTGAAAGGACGAATCAATACCCGCCATGCAGGTGGCTTGAGCCATTAATAGACGACGCGATGATAAATGGATATGAGGATGCAAGTAAACGCATATACTGTATCTACGACAAGGATAGAAAATAATGCACGTCTTTGCTGCTCCGTATGCATGATAGGAAGGGCATAGATTCACCAACAATTCCATCCTGGTAATTGAGTTTCACATGACACGAATGTCACGTTGATACACGTTTCAACTGGTGCTTAGCACGTTGAAACTGTAAACGAGGCTTCAGAGCTATTATATCGGATAACTGCCCAATAGCCAGTCTCTTTGAAAGTGACACAGATCTTCTGACCATATCCAACGCCCGTGACCGTTAACTCACCGTTAAAGCATCTCGATACTCAAAAAACTCAAGGTACAGGGTAAGACCCCTCACGATGGCATCGCTGACGTAGATGGTTTCCATCTTGGCGATGTATTTTGTGGGCCCCCGCAAGCATTGAATTTCCTCGGATTAGGTTTACCCGTATGTTCCGTATGGCATGGAACTCTTCCACGTACCTGACTAGCAATTCAGACCATCACCACCAAGCTCATTTTCTTGGTGTAGTTGATTAAGGAGACTTTGCTATTTCAATTTGCTACTCATTGGTCTGTTCGATATTACATCGCGAGCGCCACGATGCTCCGTCCCTCAACTCTCCGCCCTGCGCTTCGCGCATCAGCCCACACAAGATGCGCCATCGCTCGAACAACCCGAAGGACTCTTTTCTCCCAGCGATCGAGCCGTCTAAGCGATGACCTCGATGTCAATCAGCTCAATTCTAAGCGACGAGATTACGAACAGAACCGCACCGCATTTCTCGCTGCTGGTGCCATTGCCGGCATTGTTTCCTTCGTCTACACAGCGTGGAAATTGAAGAAGGCCATTGAGGCCCAAGGAGAAAAAGAGAAGGCTGCGATCAAATGCGATACGGAAGTTCCGACAGAAATATTCAAGACCGAGGCGGGCGAGAAGCGAAAAGTCGTTATTCACGACGAAGATGGAAACGAAGTTGTTCCTACAGGCAACAAGACCGTCAAATTGTTCCCTCGAAAATTAGAAGTTGAAGATGCTGGAGCAGCAGGCGACGTCGCAGGCCCGATTGCTGCCGCTGTAACGGACAAGCATGGCACAGAGTTCACACTGGTTGGGCTGGGAACAAGGACAGTGACCTTCCTTGGCATCGAGGTGTACGTGGTGGGCTTTTATGTTGCTACCCAGGATATTGAGAAGCTCCAGCGATATCTGGTCAAGAAGATTAACCCTCTAGCAACAACACTGATTCCTTCCGAGAAAGAGGACCTGCGCAAGGCTCTCCAGGATCCTGTCGAAGGCGAGGAGACATGGAACGCGATTCTGAAGGACGCTGGATGCCGCTCAGCATTCCGCATCACCCCTGTGCGAGATACCGACTTCCCTCATATGCGCGACGGCCTTGTGAGGGCTGTTCAGGCTCGCTCATCACATAATCCGGAGTATAACGACGAGACATTTGGAAATGCCATGCGACATTTCAAGATCCTATTCCAACGAGGTCTGGTAGCTAAGAAGAACGAACTGCTTCTTGTCCGAGATGCTGCTGGAAAGTTGACCATCACTTACACTGATGGCACTCGCAAGGAGTCTGTCAAGTCCACACTAGGAACTGTCGAGGATGAGCGACTTTCAAGGCTGCTGTGGCTCAACTACCTCTCTGGTAAAAAGGTTGCGTCAGAGGAGGCCAGGAAGAACATCATCAATGGCGTCATGGAGTTTGTCGAAAGACCTGTTGGTACAGTTGCCACCCAGGTTTTGTGAGAGGGTCAAACCACAGCAAAAAGATGTACATTACGGAAATTAAGCCATGTATCACTAGGCACAAGCCAGCAAGTCTTTGTAAAGGGTCATGAATTCAACTCATCTGGGTCATCCACCCATCTTGTAATACCGTCTAATCTTCAGGTGCAACCGATATCTATATGCCGCATACGGTCTACAGAGACATGTCTAGAGCTTAGAACTGAAGCCCTTAGCCCAACGTGTCCGACAGTTATTTTGATGTTTCTTACGCCTTCAGGGCACCGGCCTCCTTGAGCAGAGAAGCAAGCTTTCCACCGGACTTTAAGCTCTGAACGTCAGAGTTGCCGCCAATGTGCTGCTGCTTGATGTAGACATTGGGAACAGTGCGCTGGCCAGAGATTTGCTCAAGAGCGTCCTGGAGGGCTGAACCGTCGGCTGCAAGGCGTTAGAAACCGTTATTTTGATGCAATGGCTGAAAACTGTAAAACTTACAAACTTCGTCAAGCTCGAGGAGCTCGTACTCGGCGTTAAGCTCATCCAGAGTCTTCTTGGTCTGCTTGCAGTAAGGGCAGTAAGACTTGGAGAAGACAACTACGAGGGGTTCATTAACAGGGGTCCAAACGCGGGGCGCAAAACATGGAGATAAAACGTACCAACAGAGTTGTTGTCGATGAGCTGCTGAACCTTGGTGGATGCTTGAGTCATTGTGCCTGGGCTTGTTGCGCGAGTGAAGAATGATCTAAAGAAATTCATAGAGGAGAGCAAGATGGCTTTGATGTAGGAGAAAGGGAAAGTGGGGTGGAGGTATTTATTCTACGTCAGAGAGAGGTTGATTTGGCTGTACTGGGCTGTAATGCTGGGCTGTGAAAGGCGAGTTTGCTTTGTCATGGGCGTTTGAGTGGAATTAATTCGGCGACCATGAAAAATACGATGATGCAATGTGCTAGATTTTCGGGATTAGGTAATCATGTTTTTTGGAATCATTGTGTCGAGGTGGTTCACTCATCATCGCCTCGGCTGTGCAGCTGTATGTTGGTGGTATATTTGTCTTGTGAATGTAATCACTTACAGATACAATATAAACAGGACGTGATGATTCCAGTTGGTGTTTAGACTTGTTCAGTCATCATCTTGTGTAAGTGCTTATGTTGCGTGAGAACGAGCAACTACCGTTGAATCCCTGCATGTGTAAGCCGAAGGATCACTCATCACGGAACATGCTAACAGCATCTGAGCTCGAAAGAACGCTGAGTTCGTTTAGTTTACCTTTACTAGGCGCTCTACCAGTGCTGTCATTATTGATGACCTATTGACTTGATGGTGAAAAATTGGAGTGAGGTCTAAAACGTTTGAGTTGAACGGGAGCCGAGTAATTGGATACCCTAAAGTTATGCTAATTTCCGTAAGCCTTTCCATTGTTTAGGATGGAGGCTTCAAAGAAGAACTATAATAAGATCAGATCCATTTTTGCCTGTATTATCAGATCTTATGCTTCTTTATAGTCTTAGGCTCAAGCTTCCTCAAGCAATCAGAGTCTACGGTGGTCCATCGGTTCTGCTAGTCATGATAACATCGTCAAACCTCCACTCAAGAGGGGCCGGAGCTTTAAGCAACAATCGTCTGACGACGGATCGTGACTTGTTTAGTTTATGTACGGATTTCTAACTCCAGTTCTTTCGGCGATTGGCTCAGACTTTGTATCAAGTGATCTAAGACAAGTCTGAGGTGGCTCTGGATATATCCACCATGAAAACACTGACAAACTTCATGATGTAGCTTATACCTGACTTGGCTTTGTTTACCCAAAGAGGATGTCAAAGGTTCACGGGAGTGGCTTGAAAACAACTGATACGGTTTCTTCCACAGAAGCTCAGTTATTTGTTCTCAATATACTCATATCTTTAACTCTAAAGTTGAAGTTGAAGTTGAAGTTGAAGTTAAAGAGACAACCTCAACTCTTAGCGCTGGAGACCCCTTAATTACCTACCATTTCCCGCTAGAACAGTCTGACACATTCCCCCAGGTTTCGATTGCCAATTGTCAGGCCATGAACCTGGAAGAGGCGTTGTCATTTCCCCGTGCGGCTCTTGGCTGAGATTAAGCCAGCGGAGGGGTCCAGGTCCATCCAAATCATCAAATTTAGAAACCCAAATCTGGCCTCTCTGCCTTTTGCGAGACTTTTCACCATCCATCATCAACTGCGACACAAGCACAAGCACAGGCGCAACGACGCACAAGCTCTCACTATTCCCAAAAAGAAAGAGATACATACAAAAATCTACAGCGCATATTTCTTGCATTCGATTTGTTTCTTGGGGCGACTCTTGTACATGTACTTTGCTGTACTCCGCCCCCATCTCCACCAATCGCCGCTCTCACGTCTGCAGTTTTCAGGTATCCCCTAAGCTGCCCGGTTTCTTGCATTGCGTCGCCCCCCGTCATCATCAACTCACGATTCGGTACCGGTACCTACACCTACAGCACGCTTGGCTGCAAGAAGGAACAGAAGAAGTGAGAGACGCTGTTAATCTGGGCTGCACCGACGCCTAAGCCCCTCACCAGTGGCACCGCAAATAGAGCCCAGCCCGATACACCCGTTTGCCCAGTCTCGCCTTGTATCACCAGAGTCACTTGATCTGACCTCCCCCACTACCGACTCACCTTGTCGCGCAAAAGACGAGACAGGTTAAATACCTTCTAGCCTCTGTCACTCGCTGTCGACTATCACTAGGAAGACCCTGGCCCAAGGGTCGTTGATCGTCGCCTTCTGCTGCCATTTGCAAGCCTCGCAAGCTTCTTGTTCGTCGTGCAGCGTAGCCCACCTGGCTCTGTCCTGCTGCTTGCTCATCGCTCCACATCAGCCCACGGGTCGATCACAAGAGAACCACCAGTACCAGTCGCTCAGCTTTATCGCCGACCGCCCTGTCTTTTTGACCTCCTCCTGTTCGGATCGGACCTTGGTTTGGGTCAATTGCTGCAACCCGTATTCCCATTTGCCTCTAGGGTGTCCTTTTTTGGACCACCTTAGAAAACGTCGAACAAGGTGGATTCCGCCCAAGAAATCGTGGCATCTCCCGGTGCCTTACAAAACGTCACGTCCTACCTCAACGGGGCGCTGGCTAACCTCTCGTCTGCTTTTCAAGATTCGAGCGGATACATATCTGACACCCTCGGCGTACCTCCTACCGTTGTCTACAGCAGCCTCGCTGTCCTGCTCGCCGTCCCTTTAACAATGTCGAGATACGGCTGGTCCATCGGCCGCGAACAGATTTCGCCCTACAGTTCTATGCCCAGCGGCGTCCCCGCTGTCACCGACGACGATTTTAGCTACATCACATCTCAAGATCTTGATGGCGTCACCGAGGATCGATACTATCCCAGATCCCACTCGACTGCACCCCCACCAGCTCCAGAAGACGATGTCCTCCTTATCAAGAATCGCGGCATCACATATCCCGCTCACTTTCCCGCATATGCGATTGGAGATGGAAAGTTGCGGGTGATAGACGTCAAGGACCGGGTTGGTCTGATGATGGAACTTCCAGAGCGAGGAACATCACGCATCAAGCTTCTCTACAAGGGAAAGCAACTCAAGGACCCTATGGCGCCAGTACGAGACTATGGTGTTAAGAACAACAGCGAGTTGATGGCGGTCATGCCCGAGATCAATGATGTCAGCAGTGGCTCAGAAGAGGAGATGGTGATTGTCGATGCTCCTAGAGAAGACAGGAAGACTCGCCGCCGCAAGAAGAAGCGTGACAAGAAGAAGGGTATCACCAGTGATGGTGACTCCTTGTCAGGCAGCCCTCGCGACAGCGCTTCTACTTTCGACCACCCCAGATCACCTCCAGCACCACCCACATCTTCCGGCGCAACCAGCGGACCCATGAAGGTTCTCGACGATCTTGCTGTTGAGTACCAAATCAAGTGGCTGCCTCTGTGCTCCGATTACATTGCGTCCCCACCTTCTGACCCCAAGAAGCGAGAGGAAGACCACCGAAAACTTTCCGAGAGCATCATGATGCACATTATGTTGAAACTAGACGGTGTCGAGGCTGAAGGCATGCCCGAAGTCAGAGCGCGGAGGAAGGAATTGGTGAAACAGGTCCAAAAGACATTGAAGGATCTTGATATTGCAAAGGAATCTTGAGCCCGCGGTTAAGCGATGGCGTTGATGTTGAGTGCAAAAGATTGTCTGGTTTGAGTGCAGGCGTTACTGGGAATACTCCATTATTCGACTACCTGGCCATTGCTCTTGATATAGAACAAGCTGTACAATAGATTCAAGGATTACCTTGACCATGATGACCACCATAGACAGCATTGAGCAAATTGGTACATTTAATTTGGAATCTTGAGTATCACCAAGGACACAGACCCCTGTCATGACTTATGATGTAAATCCCCAATGATGGTGCCAATGCCATGGATGTCTTGGAACAGCCCGATCTCTATCATCACGTGCGAACCATTCTGCGATCAAACGCTCAAAAACTGCATGATTTCCAGTGGGCGAGCCGGTAATTCCTCGGCTCAACCCTCTAGGGCTAACAGACCTAAGCGGGAAGGAGTCGCTCGCGGTGAAAGGTTGCCTTTGCCCCTATAGGCTAGCGCGGTTTGCTCACAAGGCACAACGAGCCCTCAAGCGGTCCTTGGATTTTTCGCCCGTCAATCACTATCGCGACCACTTGCACCCAACATTCGAGGGACGACTAACCCCAGCAGCACAGCAAAATAACAAATCTTCGCCGACCGGTTTGAGGATTTGAGCTGCCCTTCTTTCCTTTTCTTTAATTCCCCCCAGAAAAGACGGTTACGATGTCGAGCTTCGAGCAAGTTGTGAGTACCGACTGAGACAACACATCCATTCACAATTCATATTGTGACTTGAGGCAAAAGACGAGCTGCGGGCAGCCGGGAAGCATTGGGCATGGGATTGAGGATGCTTTGGGATCTCAGTTATAAGCGCCTGCTGGTGCTTTGAACGCCGCTCGTCGTTTGCTTCACGTGGGAATATTGGTCTTGAAGATGCATTTCGCTGACCGTTGTGTGCGTTTAACAGGTCGTCATCGATGGCAAGGGCCACCTCCTTGGCCGACTCGCCTCCATTGTCGCCAAGCAGCTCCTGAGCGGCCAGAAGATTGTTATTGTCCGCTGCGAGGCTCTCAACATCTCTGGCGAGTTCTTCCGTGCGAAGCGTATGTCTACCCCACGACACCACTCCGATCTGTGGCCGAGCATCGTCAACACCAAAGAGATGCCACTCCTAGGAACACCAAGCTGATTATGCCAACAGTCAAGTACCACGCCCACCTCCGAAAGATCACCCGTTACAACCCCACCCGCGGTGGTGAGTCGAAACCGTACCTACACACTTGACCACAGTCATTGACTCGATACAGGTCCCTTCCACTTCCGCGCTCCCTCCCGAATCTTCTACAAGGCTGTCCGTGGCATGATCCCCCACAAGACCGCCCGTGGTGCTGCTGCTCTCGAGCGCCTCAAGGTCTTCGAGGGTGTCCCCCCTCCCTACGACAAGACCAAGAAGGTCGTCGTTCCCCAGGCTCTCCGTGTTCTCCGACTCCAGCCCGGCCGCAAGTTCTGCACTGTCGGTCGTCTGTCTAGCGAGGTTGGCTGGAAGTACGAGGATGTCGTTGCTCGGTATGTTTTGCTGTATGATGTGTGACTTGGGACATAACTAACTCTACCCAGATTGGAGGAGCGAAGAAAGGCCAAGGGCGCTGCTTTCTACGAGCGCAAGAAGATCGCTGCCCGACAACTGGCTGATGCGAAGAAGAACGCTTCTGTCAAGGAGGAGACCGCAAAGGCCCTTGCCAACTACGGCTACTAAGCTGGCCAAATCCCTCGACATGGGATCTTGCCGGTCTAGGTAAACTTGGCAACGTCTATCATTTCTCGTGCGTTTCATTAGAATGGCGCGGCGGTTCAACAAAGGGATTTACTTGATTTGCTGAGTGATGGCAAGGGTGGCTCGAGTAGTAGATGTCGATTCCCCCCCAAAAAGAATGTTCTAAATGAAAAAAAGTCCCTCTCCGATCGTCGAACCCACATTTGCACTGCCCTCAAGAAGGAATTAAAGCACAAGAGACCGACAATCAGCAACACCATGATGATGACCGAGACTTTGTGTGTGGAGACTCTTTCGAACCTTGGGCTCTGTGATGAGGCTTTGATGAATGGATAGGGATGTTTTTTCGTTGATGGGCGTTTTTGAGGGTTCTGGAAAATGATGTCTTTCTCCCGTTTATCATCCAAGGACGCCAGAGTTCGGCGGACGGGTTTTATGAGTGATGGCGATTTGGAGGTGATCTTGTTACGCTTCCCAAACGGGGACAGGGTCTCGCATTTGCACAATAGGAGTAGAAAAGGAAAGGCTCTTGTTTGATCAATTCGTTTTACATGTGAATGTGTCTTTGGCGTTGACGTCAGAGCCGTGTGCTTCATGTCATTGTGTAATCTGATATTGGACGTCTACCACTAAGCTGGCTCGCTTTTGTCGACAGGCTGCAGCTCTTGTTATAAGCCATGTCGACTGTGGGAGTGGCGCCTAGTAGCTGTCTCTAACGTTAGCATCGGGTTCAGTAGCTTGCTAGTATACAACTGTCCCTGTAACCTGACACAACCTATTATATGAGATCAGGAACAGTATGATATGCGGCGTATTTCTTTTAGACACATATATGTCTTGAACGATATACGAAAGGTAATAAAATACGAATAATGCGCATATAAAACATTCAACCAACTTCTGAACCGCTTCTAAATACACTTCGTGTAGGGTATGAATGGTGGTGGCTCTGAGGGGTGTCATGTGCTGATAAGATAAGCTTTTTGTGAGGTGTCCTGAACAGCACCTCAATCCATATGGAGTACACCCAGCTGCACATAACCTTTTACTGCTAGCTCACACTCCCAACCGGTCACTCTTTTTAAACAATTCACGTCTATACAAAATCCCATAATAAGACATTTCACGAGCAAAGACAAACAAAACTCACCGTCACAATGTCGGACCTCACACATTTCGACCTCCTCCCCCTCCAGATGGACCCTCAATCCAAGGCCATCAGCTCTCAACAACCATGGCGCACACTCAACGCCGAGCTCGAAGCCCTCAACACCCTCCACCGCTCTCTCCTCAACGTCGATTCACCTACAGGCGCACCCCCTCCCCCCGTGCCCGTCAACCCTAAGCGCACCGCCCAAGTGACCAAACTTCGCGACTCGGGCAACAACGAGTACCGCAAGGGCAAATACCCCGAGGCGATCAAGTACTACACCCTCGGCCTCCAAATGGCCATGCAGCGACCCATGTGGGAGCCCTCGCAGCTGGTGCGAGAGGAGATCAGCAGCATTCTGGCGAACCGAGCGCAGGCGCACATGGCGATGCAGAACTGGGCGGAGGGCGCTGTGGATGCCCATGCGAGTGTTGAGGCGCGCTGGGTAGGAAATGCAAAGGCTTGGTGGAGAAGGGGAAGGTGTTTGGCTGAGATGGGAAGACTGGAGGAGGCGAGGGATTGGGTCAGGAGAGGACTTGAGGTTGAGGGTGAAGAGGGAGAGTTGGTGCAGTTGTTGAAGGATCTTGAGGAGAGGATTGAGAAGCAGGAGGCATGAATGGTCTGAACTATCGATTGCGATTTGAGTTTGGGGCTGTTTAGGATAAAGAGGGGTGGGATTGACTTGTCAAATTACCCGAGACATGAGTTGACTACGAGATCTGGGGCCAAGATGGAATTGGTCTCAGTTAGAAATGCCAGCAACACTGGCATATGGAATGTCTTTTTACATCAAGGGAATGCTTTGCTCGGTAATGGTTGCTATAGGAGTTTTGTTAATATCACTGCAACACATTTCATCTATTCACACAACCTGAGCTTCCTTTAGCCAGTCTTCTGTTCCCATACCATTCCATCACTTTCACAACAGAAACAGAATCACGATAATGAGTTGGCGACTCTCGTCGGCATTTACTATAGCTCGTGTGTAAAACATGGCATCACAAATGCATCCAATGTAATTATACACTTCCAATTCCTCCACCCCGTACTCGCTGCGCCCGGGAAAGGATATAAGGCAAAAAGCGAAACAGCCCCCCCTTTATCCGTGCCCTGATGATCACTTTCCTTCATGCGTTGCTTGCCATTCCTGCGTATCTTGACCAATGAATTCCCATCGCAACATACCATTAGAGTAACAAAGCAGAATAAAAGAGACATAAAAGAAAAAGAAGGAGAAGAAAATGAAGTCCACAAGAGCTGATCGTAGTCCAGATTCTTCCCGCATGCCGTGTGTGTAATTCGTGAAAAAAAGGAGCCGTGGGTTGATGATGGGCTTGGCGAGTATAATTAGGGGGATGAGGCTGAGTTTGAGGCTCGTTATTTCCATCCAATTTCCCCCTGAAGGATGACCATGGCGCAGTGTTCCATTCCTTTGCGAAAAAAGTGACAGAACCAAGGCGTTTGCTGAGGAAATCAAGACCAGAAAGACAAGATGATTTATATCGGTAGTAAAAAATAAAAGAAGAATTCTCGTTTGCGTGTGAGGGGTATCTTATTCGCAAGACATTTGCTTTGTTTGTTGGGTTTGATGGGATTGTTTCTTCTTCTTGTTTTCTGGGTCTACTCCTTTTCGCTGAGCTTCTCGTTGAGGCTCTGGCCACGAGGTCGCATGACAGCGTCCTGGCCGCTCATTCTTCGGTCGAGAGCGCGCTCGAGCTTAGCACCGAGGGCGAGCTTGCTCATGGTGTCTGTCTTCTCGTCGGTGAGGGTGACGCGCTGGGAGGAGAGAGCCTTGTTCTCCATGCGGTCGAGGCCGGTAGCGATGTCGCGGATCTCGGCGTGAGCAGAGTCGGTTGTGCCGACGGTGGGAGACAGCGAGGGAGCCATGCTGTAGGTGCTGAAGCGGACCGAGTTGCGGTTCTTGGAGGTAGTAGAGTCAGCGGGTTGGTCCTTTTCCTTGGTGGCTTGACGGTTGTGGTTGGGCTGGGTGTGAGTGTGTGACGAGACCCACGGCTTAGCCATGGTTGGGAGAGGTATGAGGTTGAAGTAGTTTTTGGGAAGAGACGAGACGATGGACGAGGATAAAAGAATGCTGGGCTGAGGGACGTGTGAGGCGACAGGGGAATGTATCAAGGTGGAAGTGATGTGCACTGCGAACAAAGACGGATGACGAGCAAGGTAGTATGGGCTGAACCAAGCGGCCGGAGAGGCAAAGATGTCACATTTCAGTTGAAAGGACAAGACAAGCAAGTGAGTGGTGACAGGACAGACAAGACGAGAGCATCGATCCGCATCTGCATCCGCATCCGCATCCATTCTCTCTACTCACTCGCTCGCTCCTCCCGGCCCGTTCGTCACTCTCAAAGTGGGCAGACACCAAACTAGAGGCGGAACTAGACGGGACAAGTCCCAAGCCTTTGAACAGGGGGGGAATAGAGGGACTGGACTGTAGTGTAGTGTAATCCATACGCAATAGAGAGAGAGATAGACAGAAGGAAAAGAAGATCCGAGCGGTCATAACATACCGAAGGGGCCATGATGGGCCGGGAAGAGTCCAAGGAAGCAGGCATGGTGATGTTTGATGCGACGGTGAGTTGCGGGTACTATAGGTGATTTATGAAACCGCGTAAGAGGGGATGAGGTTTCGAAAAGAAGAGTAGAAAAGAGACGGAAGCCAGAGAAAGAGAGAGAAGACGAGAAAGTGGGTTGGCTAGACGTAATAGTTGATAGGTAGTGAAAGACGGGACGGAGCTATATGTAAAGGCAACCCAAGTTAATTTAAATTGACTGCGTGCGCTTTGTCGTCGATTATATTAGCGTCCGTGTCTCTTCTTTTTCTCTCTTCACGACTCTTTTTCTTTTTTCCTGTCAAAAATGGAGAAGAGAAGAAAGCTTAAAAAAGTCAGATTATGAAAGGGATAATCAAGATGGAGACAGATCTAAAAAAGAGAGGGAAAAAAAAGAGGGCAAGGGGGAGGGATCAGAGGGGAGAAGAGAGGAGATTTGGAGATTAAAGCAGAAAAGAGGCACAGGCACCACAAGGCCCAGGCACAAGTTCTCAGCGGTTGCTTGGAGGGGGGCCTTACAGGGGGTGTGGCACCCGAGGTAGTTACCTTAACAGGAGCTGGAGCGCTAGGGGGGTTTTGATTCTTTGGGTTGGCTGCTGGCGGTTGGATCTTCTGTTGCAGGGCCTAGAATGCACTGGACGAAAGTGAAATTATGGTATGATGATGAAGAATCGAATAAAAATGATGCAAAAAAACACAGTAGACACAGGCTGTCTTCATCTATTAGACTGCGATGGTAACAAGAAGCGCCGTTTCAAAACATCCAAGGATCAGGCCACGGACGATGGAGTCACTGAAGAAACTGCCCCTGGAACCGGTCCCGCCCTGTAAAACCTAAGGGTCGTCGAATGGAGTCGTACAATACCCCAGGCCCCAACCCTCCACCTGAAATCTCATGTATGGTCTGCATTTGAACTCGTGGCCACCAGGTTAATGTTTCCCTGTGCCTCAGGGGAGGGAGAGGGAGGGGCGAAAAATGCTACGTGAGATAAAAACACCAAAAGAGAGGGAGAGGGCAAGGGCAATCTGGACAATCTTGATTGGAATGTGTTGATCTAGATGCATCCATCACGGAACGCCAGCTCACGTGGAAGCCACGCGATGGGATTGGAGGACGATTATGGGTGGCTTGGAGGTTGTCGATGCCTTCAGAGAGATAATCAAGCCTGGTTCCGTCATTTCCACATGGGAAGGGTAAGGGATGGGCGACGATGTCGATCATACATATCACACGTGGTTTTTGTTGGATTACGACTGTGACATTTGGGAGGGTGGTATTCAACTGACGATAGCACATCACATCTCGTATTGCTGTAGCCTGGCAGCCCATTCCGATATCACACGCCAGATATGCATCCGCATCTCATCACAGTTGTACTCCTACTGTCAGACTTTATTTAATCTTTACTGCCAGACTGAAAGCTTGTCGGTTCGAGATCCGAGGATTGACGTTAGTAGTCCACGATGTTTGAAGATTTGAGTTCCCGATTCATCTCGGTCGGTCTGAGGCGTCGTCGGAGGTGCCGTTGACTAAATGAATGGCACTTGTCTAGGACGGGACGGACGGTAGTAGGACTCTTGATTGATTGACGTGGCGTTGACTATTTTGGTGTTGACATTGCAGTATTCACGCGAGAGATGATGCCTCAAGATGGAGGAATTGAAGGCGACGATCATCGCTGAATGAAGCATCTTATCGACATGTTTTGAGAAGCCAAAGTCTTCAAGCCCGACAATTCCGACTTGATAGTAATTGATTGTCAGGCCTCAAATGCCATCTCAATCTAGCGCATCGCCAGACCCTTCGACTCATGTTTCAGCCCAGAACCCAAAGAGACTTTTGCAGATCATCATCAACCCTTGTCTCGCCTCGCCTCGCCTCGTCTCAGTCCAGTCCATTTCTTCATCAGGGCCCGAACGAACGAACGATAAACGGTGCATGACGGGAACCGGATGCTTCTTTCGCACGTGGCCTTTTGGCCTGGGTCTTCCGAAGGGGACAAAAAGAGCCGATAACTTCCCCTCGCTTGGACGCATCTCGGGCCGCAGGGTGGACTGATTTGGGCATGGCTGTGGCTTGGGCCTGAAAGTTTATTCGAGTCTGTGTGAGCGGAGCTGAGATTGGTGACAGTGAGAGAGAGATATTCTGACTTCATCATGATGCGATAGATGCTGCAGTCAAGAGAATAGATATATTGTGATAAAAGAGTGAAACCCACGTCTATTGTAATAAGTTGCCGAGACTGAAACAAGACGCTCTGCTGATACAGAAATACAAAAACAATGACAGCCAAACCACGAGATGCACACACAAATACCACCACTCGTGTATATAACACCACCAATAAATAACACACTCATCGCTTACTCTTGTGTCTCTTCTTGCTCGACTTGGCCTTGCTCGACGTGTACTCCATCCCAACCTTATATCCCGAGCTTGCGGAACTCGACTTTGACGTCGACGGCGACGGAGTGGACTCTTCCCCGGACGCAGGAAGCGAAAAGGCTGATCCGCGACGATGAGATTTGGTGGCGCTGCTGTACCCGAACTTGCGCGACGCTGACCCCTTGCGGATTTCAGAAAAGGTCATCTCAGGCGAAGCATCACGGCTCGAGCCTGAGTGTGTCAGTTCATACTCATAACTTCGAAAAGATACAGGGACTCACCGTATTGAACACACTTGCTGCAACAGCCGTGATCACAGGTCGTCTCAACTGGCTCAACAGAAAACGACTCGGGGTTCATGGTCATTCTGCTCATGGGCATCGTGCACCATCCTTGAGTGTTTGGACCCTGCTGGCACGAGCAGCACGTCCAGCTCCCGCCTTTGCTCTTGAACTGGCAGTTCTGGAGCGGGCAGTCGGACGTCGTGGGCTGGGCCGCCGCGAACGATATGTTGCTGCACGGCGTCTCATAACCCGTCTCGAGATCGATGAGCGCCGACGGGCAGTAGTGCCAGTTGATGGATGTGTGGGCGCAGGGATGGTGTCGAGGATGTCCGTGACACATTGTGACTGTCTTGTCTTTTTTGTTCCTGAGAATAGAAGCAGTTGTTCTTGTTCTAGGAGGAGAAGCAGTTGTTCTGAGGATTTCTTCCTGGTCTGATAGCTTCATCTTGGGGACTATTTATACGCCAACGGACAAGACTGACTAGACAGATCGACCTCTTTGGAACCGCAGGCCTAGTTCCTCCCCTTCAGCGAAGCAATTCTCATACTCAGAGACCAAGAGATGCACATCTGGAGTCCATCCATACAATTTGCACGCTCTGGGTTGAGGCGTCTGCAGAAGAGCAGCCCCATCGATCGTGTCCTCGAGTGCAGCATCATCGGGAGTGTGCGTTTGCATTTCCATGATCAAGTCTCCGATGAGGCAGAGACATGAAAAAATTTACATGGCCCAATGTCTCGGGGTGTGATCTGATGGGTCCTTGTGTAACGGGACTCGAGGCCATTTATAGGACGCCACAGGTGAGAGCCTGGTAATGAGGCTGTCGTAGTGGGAGATAGTGTGGTCGCACAGCATTGAGATTGTGAGATCGATGGTGATGAGATGTGATGAACCCGGTACTCTGGTTTTACGATTACTGATCTGGTGTGGATGAGAGTGACGACGGTATTGGTGTAAGAGCGCGAATAATCGAGAGTACATGATATCTATCGGTAATAGATGAGGCTGGTCCGGCTGGGAGACCTTGGTACCGAGTACTCGGTCGACGGGTCAGCACATTCACACCTACAACCCATACAAAGGCACAGGATCTTGTGTTTCTACGAGCCCCCCCAGCGCGATCGAGGCATCCCATCCGTCCTTGTTCACATCTCGATTTAGACCCCTGGTGGTCTAATGCAGGCAGACGTGATCTGGTGAAACAGAACATGTCAGCCTCGGGAGGACTTGACGAGAAGCCAATGGTCACGAGGCAAGTCTCCGAGTTGATGCGGATATGAACTGATTTACGGGGATAATGCCTGTTGACTAGAGGATGGGGAGCCGGAGAGGGATCGTTGAGGAGATCGTGACGTGAACATGACAGAGAGTCTCACTTGAGCGGAGATATGAGAGTAGAGTGGTAAACGTGTTGACAAACTAACTATCTCCAAACGAACTTCTCCTGGAAACGACTCATGATTCACCTGCCCAAGGGTATCTTTCCTCCTCCTCGCATCGCATACCAAGTTAGGAGAAATAATCTCTCGAGGCAATACACGACTTGCAGCAGATATGCTCGCACCGATACGTGCCCCCCTCGCCAATCATGACACAACTGCACCGCCCACCAACATTCCACGTCTTGCCGCACCAGCAGCAGTCCCAGGCCTGGTTCTTGGCCTCAAAGGGGCAGTCGGCGAGTGGGCACTTGGGCAGCGTGTAGCCCGATGGCGGAGGGTATGGGACGGTCTGCTTGGTCGTGCTGCTGCAGGGGCGGCGGTGAGAGAGGCCGACTGGACAGTAGCTTATGTGTGTTGAGACATGCTCGCATGCGAGACGGAAGGTGATTCGATGGCACATGATGTTTGACTTTCTGTACGAGTTTTCTTCTTCGACTTGGACTTGGACTTGCAGCTGTTGACATTGCTTTGTTGTGATGGCGAACTGCATTCTCAATCACATCCTCGCAGCAAGAGATATTGGGTTTTATGTATTCCCAAATATCTTTCCAGCTTTTCCGATCCAATTTCTCAACCGGCTCTCCTTTCCCTTCCATCAAGATGCCATCAGCGCAACTCCAACCGCGATAGAACCCGAGGGCGGACATGGCTGCAAAAATCTCGAGATACTCATGAGTATCGGTGCCAGGCGGGCGGAGTTAGGAGCTCGGAAGTATGTATGGCAACTCGGCTTGGGGGTTGTAGTATAGCTGACGAGTGTGATTCCACCATGACCGCGAGTTTGTGATATATCGTAAGAGGAGAAAGTATCTCCTCAGTCATGTCATGAACAAGGCGACCCTCGGAATGTACCGTACTGTGAAACCTCAATCGGTTATTGATACTCGTGCCGGAAAAGTGTTACTCGACCAATCCTTGATCCCATGATCTTCCTTCTCTTCTGCAGGAGTTCGTCGATGCCTCATGAATCACCGAGATTGGCGACATGACGATCAAAATCTGCATGTAGTCAGCAAACCAAGAAACAGCAATAAATGGGATAATAATAGACTTGCCGGAATGGAAACGCCATGAGATGTAGCCTGCATGAATTCGCACATGTGGCTTCTTGGCCTACACCTGCAGCCGTCCACAGCGTCGGACTATATGCAGCTGAGACATCAGCTGCAACTCAAAACCCATGAGGAGGGCCGAAGAATATCGGCCTCGAGGTCTCGCCTCGTCAAGTTTCGTCGGCTGTACAGTTCTCGCAAACCTGGTGCGTGCAGTACATGCTCACATCTGCAGATCGAGAATTGAAGCACCGGCAGTCAAAGTTCCCACGCCTCCCACACATGCAGCACCTCCACTGCCCGTTGAGATCAGCGAGTCGACACGCTCCAGAGCGACAGCCCGGATCAATCAGGCACTGGCTCATGGTACATGGATCGCTGGGGTCTCCGCGGGGAGAGCTGGTCGAGACGCTGCCACACGGTGCGAGGGGCTGGCTGGTGACGGGATCGTAGTAAGCAGCCGCGCAATACGAGTAGTAGTAGTTCAGGCCTGTTGGGCGGTAGCAAGGGGGCACATGGTGGTAGTGGAGGTAGTGGGCGATACACATTGCTGTGGCACACATGTATGTCTCGGGAGGGTGATTCAGCTGCTGGGAACACGATCGAGTAGGAGGAATCTGGCTGCGTGATCGGGAGGCGAGAGCGAGTGTTTGCTGGAAGAAGCAAGGTGACGTGATCTGTATGTAGAGCAGAGGAGGATCAGGCTGGACTTGGGAGCGAGAGTGCTGGTGAATGATATCACAGTCTATGTAGGTCGTTATTGGTCAAGACAGAAAGGATATGCAGGTCTAGACGAGATGTATGCGCGATCGATGTGACCAGTAATGTTTCCATCAGATAAGTAATAATAAAAGAGCGTAACAGAAGGCCATCCATTGAGGAAGATGCAAGTCTTATAAGAACCACGGCCAAGGATGGACTGTTATCAACAAGTACAAACAGTGGACTGATTAATGAACCACTTAATGTCTAACAACACTCAACCCCAGACAAACTCAAACAAACAAGAGAAGAGAGGACCGGCCTCTTTATGCTTTGCTCAATCGTATCACGAACCGAGCCAACTGCAGGGTCCCGACCGTCGCTTATACCAAAACCACCAACACCAACCCGTAGGGCTGAAGGAGGCATGACACTATTTTTTCAGCACTGACCAGCAGAACCAATTGGACCAGACCGAAAGCAACCGGTGGAACATTGCTTAAACAGTCATGGTGCGACGAAATCTTAATTCAAGAGAGCTGTAAGCGAGGGTCCCGTGCTAACTAATGGCCCAGTTGTTCGGCGTTGAGAGTTAGACGCGAGGGTTCTCCGCAAATAGGAGCGATCAACTCTATCAGAGAGAAAAATGAACTGATCCCGTTGATGCCCAAGAGTGACACTAAATTAAATTGGCTAGTTTCACACGATGATCCTCGTGGAAATCTCGTGGCGTTTGACATTTTTTCTCAGTTCGGTCACAAGGAGCAATTGCTTCCCCCCATCAACACTTTCAATACCATGTCAACCATTTTTAATATTATCATTTCACAGTGGTATCGTTCTTGGCGATAAACGATAACAGCCGATGTAACTATATCCCGCGGAAAAGCAAGATTTTGTTTACAAGTCGTCGTCTCTAGTTGGGGCGGAAGCTAGCAGGACCCGGGGCTTACTCAGGTCTCACTAAACACATGGCTTTCTCGTGGTTGTGTTGCCCTGACCATGTTGGTTGGGGCACGGGAATTACTGGATCAGCGTGGTTTTTTATAGCCGAAGACAGGGCCAATCAAGCAGATCGAATCCCGATATAGTGCGTGGTCGGAGTCTTGGTCTTTGGACTGCTATTCCGCAGATATCTCCTCGGGGTGCGGAACTGTTTTGGTAGATAGATAGATGGTTTAACTAGTCAGCGCTTATATATCGAGACTAAACGTCCGTCGGAGAATATAAAAACTGGAGTTGGGTGCGTTATGACGTTTGCCTTGGTAAGTGTCTGGTCTAGAACGGAGTTCAGAAGTGTAGTCCTTACGCTCAGGTCTATGTGAATGGCTACAGGTCCGTCACGCAATGAATAAAACAGGAAGGTATAAAGATAGTATCGATAATCAGTGGATATCGCATCTGAGCAGGTTGGATTAAAGGCGCAGAGCTAGTTGCTGAGGCTGAATATTGCTACTGTCTGTATCACATCCAGCCTCATGGCCACGATACACAACCGCAATTCTAGAACATCAACCACGCGAATCCAAGGATCGCAGGATCGCGATTAGTTATCCGAGTATACTCGACGTTCCGAGGAATGGTCTGATGTTTGCCAATGGCTGAGTTACTCCGACCACGATGCAACAACACCACAGTCTCACACAAGCTCAAACATCAGGGACATATACCTCCTCGACAGCGCCGCAAGAGCTATTTATTCGCCATGCAAGGGTACTATCACTTTGTATGCTACAACAAGCGACACTCCGCGACAGCATCCCACCGGAGGCCACCGGATCCCACCTCCGGCTCCCCGGGAGACGTACGTCCAAGCGAAGTCTGATCATCGAGACAAGGATATTCTGTAACTGCCGTTCCAATGAAAGAGAAGTACCGCTGTGCCTCTCGATACAATCTGTGTTCCTTGGACGCTGATAGACCTTGTCAACGAATTTGTTGTCATTCGTGGTAGTGACTGGCAGTAAGCAGCTGACTCTGGTCTCGACAACTAACAGAGCTGAAGAAAGATCGAAGAAAAGACCAAACTCTTGATCAGTGATTCTCGGAGCATTCTCCAAGTGATTTAATTGGCAAGTTGCAATCACAAGCTCATTGGTTCTACAGACTTCGCGCCATCCATCTTGAATAACACACCCATATACTCGAGACATTGGGAAACCGAAACAGGAAGGTGTATCAACACTCAATCGTAGTATATATTGTTACATATTGACGAGCCAGAGACACGCGATATCTCGGCAGCTATGACTTGGGCCCTGACTGTTGCTGAACAGTCACTCCTGCATGGGCAATCGGCCTCAAACGAGCCGCACCGATTATGAGGATGTATGCACAACGTACGAAAGACTGGTTGAGGGGTTCGCTTTGACTTGAAGCCAAGGACATCTTTACTGGACAAGAGGCAAGTGAGGATGGATCAGATACAGAAGATGATCAAGTTAGCCGATGCATCAAGAACGAGACCCGGTGGAACAGATAAGTCCAAACTCCGTAGCTTTCGAAGACTTGGAGGTAGACGCTTCGCAGAACCATCACTTGTAGGCTGCATCGATCTCGACTGCACCTTCATACTGAAGCAGGTATGGTTAGACAACTCCCCTTACACAAAATTCTGAGCACGAAGAGAATGCAGGCTCGGTCATTCAAAAGACAAGAACGTAGCTTGATCACTCAGGAGATGGGTGACAGGACCAAGGTTGCCGCGACATCCCCAGGCTCCTCAAACTTTGACAGCAGTGCGATACGTTATAATAACAGAGCGGCCGAGAGCGACACAATACAAATACGTATCGCCAACGCACTTGATAGTAAGCGTGGATAAGATTGAAGTTGCTGACATCGCATCTCACGATCTAATATCTCACAGTCTCATCGTGTAGGGTGCGGTGCCAAACACAAATATCCTCGGCACACGTAATATTCTCGTACAGTATTTGCATTTAATGAGCTTCATTTGTCAAGGCTCAAAATCTCAAATCAGCCTTCATACATTACTGCCCATTCATATCATTGGCTCTGTTAGTGCTGAGACTGGCTGACGTGATATATCCCGGTTGGTGGTCAGAACACCAGCAAATACAAATATAACGAGAATTTCTTATATCGGATGAATGCAGACAATTGCTCTCCGGAAGCTTTCCATCGCAGTGTATCAAAATGGCCTTCAAACACTTTGGCAATCTCCCGCTGGAGTTGCAGATGAAGATATGGCAGACTTACACACACCCTGGACCGGCAATGCACATCTTTGACGTCTGTTTTCCATCATGGAAGGGCGACGAGCGTGCTGAAAGGGCTTTCGAGACGCAGAGGAAGGATAAAGCAGGAGAAGCCAAGCTCAACAACTACAAAAAGATGGTATTTCTCGACCGTCTCGAGAACGTCAGGTCAAAGGCTGCATTCGACCCAAGCGTGTACCACGCAACAGCCACATCAAGACTCATCAGCCGTCTCGCCGAACAAACCGTCAGAGAGATAGAGGCAAGACAGGACATGAACGAGATCAGTCTCCCCGGCAGAGCCCAAAAGGTCTCCATCCCTGCATCCGACGTCCTCATGCTTCGCTTCCGAGAGGAGCCCTCCGACCACAACGACCTCGCTACAGAAACGCTTCTCGTACCACCGCCAATCAAAGACATCCTCGAGAACCAATGGTCACCGGAAATAGCCACGGCATTACAGAATGCCAAAAAGGTCGCAATCGACGTTTCCGAAACGTGGGCGACAGGGTTGTACGGCGAGCTAGGGCTTGAAGAGGTTGCATTCTTCGCTTGTACGATCCAGAAGGGCCTGGAGGTGCTGTACCTCGTGGATGAGTGCACGGGGAGGTGTAAGCAGTGTGGTAGGCAGAACGTCAAGATGAGTGAGATTCGAAGCCCAGATGCGCTTTGGAAAGGTCTGCGGACGAAGAATACGGATGATCAGGAGAGATCGGGGGATATCGTGCATGCAGTCTCGAGACGCTACGTCGAAGCGCGGAACCTTGCGGCGCTGGGATGGGAGGAGGAACATCCATCGTACATTTTCGCATGTTTGATCGATACTGCGATCAAGAGTCAACAAGAGGGCGAAGATAGGGGAAAGTTTCAAGGTGTCAGAGTCTTGGTAGTTGAGGATGAGTGATCACGAAGGGACAGAAGTTGGATAATGGTTTGATGCTAAAGAAACCGCCCGCTCGACTTTTGCCGGGATATACCATAACGCCGTACATGTTCTACCACTTATATGCATTTAAAATCTGCCCTGTTAGCTGTGTTTGTCAAGTGGATGAAAAGTACTCACCTTATTTCGTATGATCCTGCTCTCGTCATGTACCGCACCCACTTGACGCTCGAATAATTACTCTTCTCAAACACCTTGAGATATCGCACCAACAGTCCCGAACTCGTAAACATGAGCAAGCTAAAGTTCATGCTCAGCGGCGGCCGACTCCACGCGCGCTGGTTCGTCATGCTCGTTAGGATAGCCTCGGCGCTGAGGACGTACTCGCTCTGACCGGTGAAGCGACCAATCTTCCACACGATGTTGTTCTCGCTGGGCTCGTACTTGGCTTTGCCCTGCGTGCAGCGCTCGGTGATCTTTGCGGTGTTGAGAGGCGTGGGGATCTTGACGACGACGTTTGTGGCGAAGAGCTTGGAGCCGAAGTTGGCCTTGACACCGATACTGTATTCTACCTTTGAGCGGCCGACTTCGTTGACGATGGCGTGTACTTTGAAAGGGAGGTTGACGTTCTCAGTGGCGCGATATCGCATGAGCTCGAATTCACCGTCGGGAGGAACGAAGCTGATGATACGGTCGGCGTCGAATTTACCCAATTTAACACACTGGTGGAATTGACAATCCTCGAGAGTGACACTACCAGCCGCTGCCTTTGTCGCCTTTGTACCCATCTTATTTCCGCTCGGGAGACTTAGCAACCCATCGTTATCGAGGAGTAGACGGTCGTTGAGGCCAAATTTACACTCGGGCGTGCCGGAAAGGTAAGCGCGCATAATGATCTGGCCCGTAACGTCTGCGCGCAGGACAGCGCCGGTGGCGGACATGAGCAGGTTGACGTCCTCGATCACGTCGACGAAAGCTTCATTCTTACGGTACTTTACGTCTGCCTTGCGCCAGGAGAGGGCTCCAGTGGCCTGCATCGTGATCTTGGAGGTGTTTTCGGCGCGGGCCTCGGACTTGACGCCTTCGGTGGTGATGTACATCTTGAGGGTGTCCGTTTCCGTATTTTGAGGGTATCCAAAGTCGATAATTTCTAAAAACGTCAGCGCCATTACAATGCAGACTGGTTGGAGCAGAACATACCGTCTAGGAGCTCATATACCAAGACAAAGTTATTCTTGACAGCCTCCTCATCAAACTTGCCAAAGTAGCCCTTGCCCAGCTGGATCAGCCTGTAGAGGAACTCAAACACAAGAGCGGCATTGGCATTGCTCTTCGTGATAGCGACGAGGTAGATATTCTCATGCTTGACATGACTGAACGTTGTGCTCCCGAGGGTGAGGATTGGCGATCGGACCTGGGCGTTGGAGATGACCTGGATGCGAAAGACGTCTGCGAGGCGAGGACGACAGTCGTTCCGGAAGGCGCGGAAGATAAGGTTCTCGCCCTTTTGATTGAAGACCAGAACGCCTGACAACATGGTCGCGGTTTGAGGGTGTTTGGGTTGGGTGATGGGAAAGTCTGTTGGAGCGCCATGGGAACCTAAGATAGGAGGTGTCCGTGGTGGGGGATTCTGCCGGGGAGCTTGAAGGCGGTGAGCGAGTCGTGGAGATTACCAATGCCGCGGTTTATTGAGAAGAGTGTCAATCGAATGTGAGGTACAGCATCATTTGCTTAAAGATGTGTTTGTTTGTTTCAATTGATTTCATCTTTTCTGCGCTGCTTGTCGTTGCTGAATAGTGTTTGCTGCGCATTGATTGACGCTGTATCCCGTTGGAACCGGTGAATGAACCCGCTGAAACCTAACTTAGTTGCGGAACAGTGCCTCAACTTTGAACCAACTGACTTTACACAATCATCACATCTTTGTTAGCTGTGCCGTTATTCACGTTGTGAATCAAACTGTAACTCAAATAAATGTAGCTCTACTGGATAATTCCCCCGGACTCTATAACCTTGTATAAAGTGGATTGCTTGGCATCGCCAAACCTCTCCGCGTCATCAGCTGCGCCTCTCAAGAAGCAAGAAAACATAAGACTTTAGAATAGGATTGGATGCCAAAATAAACCTTACAGAGACTCCCATAAGCTTGGCCTAATATTTTTATCACTTCGGTTCAAGGTCTTGAGTGTTCCCTCGCGGAGACCGCCAACATTCTCATCTCATCTTCAATTCTTCCCGTTTCTAACTTGATGTTAACACAATATAATTGATTCCATCTCTTAATAAAAGCAATTATAATGACGGAAGCGACAGAGTTTCCTCAATCTTTTGTCCGGCCATGGAAAGAGCTTCTCCAATCGCGACGCGACGAGCAACAAGATGACTTTCCAAGCTACTACGTCAATAATATCGACTCCCTCATCACAACCAGTTCACCCAAGACATTATACGTTGGAACAGGCCACTCAATATACACGCGCGCTCTTCTACCAGCAATTCTCAGCGCCAAACACTCGGTTCAATTGATCACCTGCTACTGGGCTGCTTCACCCTCACTGGACGCCATCCGCGACACATTCGAGCAGCTTGCAACGGCGCGTATTGAAGCCAACGTTAGGGAACCTCTACGGATTACGATAGGCTTCTCATCATTTGGGCTATTCCAGAAACTATTCCACCCTGCTTCTCGAGAGGGATATGTCTATGATCCGTCGAAATGGCCTAAGCTGGGCCTGCCCGACCAGCAATTGCTACAGAATGCCAATATCGACCTTACTGTCAAGAGCATCTTCTTCACTCCGCTGAGCGTTATGCACCCAAAGTTTGTGATCGTCGACGGAAAGAGGGCCTGGGTCCCAAGCTGTAACGTCAGCTGGGAGCGATGGTTCGAAGGTTGCGTCGAGGTTGAGGGTGCCATTGTCGACCGTCTGTTGGACTTTTATGATCGCGTTTGGGGTCACAATGACGAACCTCCACGACCATCTGACTCGCAAGGCGATTTTCAAATTGATCAAAGAGCACCAGATCGACTACAGAAGAACAGTGAAACGTCGGCAACACAGTCCATCGACTTTCCTGCCACTGGCCCAGTTCCCACCATCTTTCTCCCTTCGCCGCATCATCGGAACCCTCGGTTCTCCTTCTTCCCATTCCTATCGCAAATAAATCCGCCAATGACGCCTCTGAATGCTGCACTTCTTACACTGTTCAGCAACGCACAGCGACGGATCACCATCCTCACACCGAACGTCACCTCCTGGCCTGTTGTGGAGAGTCTATTGGATGCGCTCGCACGTGGAGTCGATGTTCAGATCAGAACCAGCAAGGGCATGATGCTGATCGAGCAGCTAGTCACGGCTGGCACAACGACATCCTGGTGTTTGCGCAAGTTTATCCAGAGATATAATGCTCTGGTCAATCAGCCACGATCATCAGATCCTGAAGCGCAATCGCCTGCGCCCGGCAAGCTGGAGATCTTCTACTACAAGCAACTCGACGCGAGACGCGACCAAGAAGACGAACCTGTCGTTAGTCACTTCAAGATGACTCTCGTTGACGACGAGTATCTAGTACTGGGCTCAGGCAATATGGACAGGGCAAGTTGGTGGACGAGTCAGGAAATCGGATTACTATTCTATGTCCCTGGCTTCCAAGGTCAACACCTCTGGAACGATGTCCTCGAAAAGCGCACAGAAGTCTTGTTTCAATCTGACCACCCCAAGCGATTGATCTGATCGCTCCCAACGATCAACCCCATTACAGCTCAGCCGCCTTGATCTTCTCCCAAACGCTCACAAATGTCGACGGATCGTTAGCGCCATGGAGTCGGAACCGGTCCTGAAGAACAAAGTCAGGGACACCACTGACACCGCTGTATCGCGCCTCGCCCGCAAGCTTGTCAACCTCTGGGCCACCCTCGTCGCTCTCGACAATAGCCTTCTGGAACTCATCCTCGGGGATTCCCGCCTCCACAGCCACGTTTCTCAAGGTGTCGTAGCTGGTAATGTCGTCGTTCTTCTCAAAGTACGCAGCGAAGAGCCCATCGAGCGCCTTGCTCTCGGCATCCTGGCCGTGCTTCTTGGCAAGCTGAACAAGTCGATGCGAATCTCTCGAGTTTCCTGTCTGTCCGCCGAACTTGAAGTCGATTCCGAGGGACTCTCCGACACCCTTCAAATGCTGGTGCATCTTGACCACGCGGTCTTTTCCAAATTTCTCGAGGTAGAACTTTTCTTTGGACATGCTCGATGCAGGACCGCGAGTCCAATCAGGCGCCAATTGGAAAGGCTTGTAGCTGATGTCGAAAGTGTCGTTTGAGTCGGGGTACTTCTGCTCCCAGAGGCGCTGCGCAGCCTGGAGCTGTCTGCGACCGACATAGCACCAAGGGCAGACGGTATCGGAAGTAACAGTAACTTTGAACTTTGTCATATTGATGGTGCGTAAGACGATATCTGATGGATGGGGCTGTATAGGGAATGGTTCGGGGCAACCCTGTCGACTTATAAGTGAAGCTCTTTGCTCTCTGTGCGACGTGATCGCATCAGCGGCTCACGTAATCAGGTCGGCGCCGGCGGAAAGTTGAAACCCGCTTTTCTCGGAGTTGGTGGGATACCGAGGCCGGACTGTGGATCACTTGTTACACGGATTGAGATTTTCTGGTTCCATTACAAACGATGTGATACGTGCTTTGAAATGCGCTCGGAAATTGGAAATGGAAAGATTGCGAAGGATTCTCTTTGTGTTACGAACCTCGGCTCGGTGCTTCGCTCCTCCGTCGAAGGACATATGTGGCGATGAAGTGAAGCATTCACTCAGTACTTTGACGCCCGTTCAAGCGCTGAGGATGACGCCAGTCTGTAGGGCTGAACTAAGGAGCTAGATGGGTGATCTGATGCAGGGAGGGATCCCCCAGGTTAGCCCAGTTTGTCTGGGGCATTTTGACTAACGACATACGCATGTCGCGGAGGCATGCAGTCTTGGGTGCTATTAATAGCAGCAGCCTCAAGTAGAGGCACTTGCGACTTGTTTGAATCCACAATAGCATGGGCGGGGCATTCTTGATCTTAGTTGTCATATAGTTGTCGCATGTGTTCGTATATATAAGTGCGATGCTTAAGAGATATGTCAGAATTAAATACATTCGATCACCTCGGATCCATCATTAACACCATCTGACCAACATCAGTTCTTTAGACATTGCCTGAAACTCAAGTCCTGTAGACTGTACCATCCCTAGGCAACTTTCCAGTGGCCAAATACCGGTCTATAGCCTTACTAGTATCGCCTTTAAGGTAGTGACTTGTGTGTCCAGCTCCATTCCTCGTAATGCTCACTCTACGCGTCAACTGCTCTCTCACCCCCTCAGACCATGTAAGACTCGTCTCAGGATCATACACCGAAGCTGCAATCAGAATAGTAGGAGCATCCTTAATACCATTCGCCAAAGGTCCTTGTGGATTCGTCAACGGTGCAGGCCAACCGATGCATGTACTCTCATAGTAATACGTCTGCGTGGCACCCCTTGTTCTGGGAGCAAACGTCACACCGCTGATGAGCTTCTGGCGCAAGTCCACAGAGGTCTTGGACTTGTGCAACCAGTCTTGACATCCAATGGCAAGGTAACTATATGGAGAACCGCCAGGATTGTTCACGACTTTACCACTAGGAGTTGAGGTCGACAGCAAAGTGGCGTTGCCCTTGCTAGCTTGAAGAATAGCATCTCCAAGAGTAGCCCAGGTACCAGAGCCAAGGTTCACATCAACAAAGGTCAGAAGCTCTTGTGCATTGTATCGAATTTCTTCACCGGTCACGTCAGAGCGGCATGTGCCGTTGCAGCCAGGCGCAGGGATAGCTTTGGCATCAGCACGAGCGAGAGTTTCATCCCAAACGCGGCTGGAATTCTTCCCGTGAAGAGCGCATGTTGAGTTCTTATCGCACCATTTGAAGAATTGGTCGAGGACAGTCTCGTAGGCGGTTGCTTCCGCGAGGAGGGTTGCTATCTCGGACTGGGAGTGGTCCACGTTTGCGTCGAGAGCCATTCGGCCTACGGATTTGGGGAATAGTGATGCATATGTTGCACCGAGGAGTGTGCCGTATGAGAGGCCGAGAAGGTTGAATTTCTCGACACCAAGCGCTTTGCGCACGACTTCGTGGTCCTTTGCCACATGGACAGTGTCGAGATGGTTGATAAGAGGACCAGTGAGGTTGGCACAGCTCTCACCCACACTTCGACTGTAGTTGAACAGCGCATCGTACTCTTCATCCGTGGTAACGAAAGTCTTGACCCTCTTGTTGAAGAGCTTGGGGTCGCATCGTACCGGACTGCTTATACCAACACCACGGGGGTCAAGACCGATGATGTCGTACGCATCGCGAAGCTCATCCGAGAAAGAAATCGCTGAGACGTATGGCGATCCAGCAACGAGGATAGCTCCAGATGCACCAGGTCCACCGGGGTTGAAGAACAAAACACCATGTTTCTTGCCCTTGCCAGTATGGTTCAAGCGCGTGAAGACCAGCTCAACCGTATCATCCCCCTTGGCAGACGTAGAATTTCCACTCTGATACGCAAGAGGGACATTGATCTTTCCACAATCAACACCCGGTGGAACTCCAGTCGGACAATCCCCCCAGCTTATTTTCGGGGTAGATGATCTGGTCGCCGCAGCGTTAACGAATTGCAACAGTCCAAAAAGGACCAAAGACTTTAAAAGCGCCATCACAAAAGATTGAGCATGAATGATTTGAGCTAAGAAGAAGAGGGCATGATGAGCTGTTATATAGTCGCCTTAGTGAGGCTGCATCGTGCTGACTACCGAAAGTTAATTGGAGCCGTGTGTTCCGTGGACGGCAGATGAATGGACTAGCTAGCTAGTGCTGACTGCTACCACAGACGTCATTGATGTGCAGAAATGCGACTATTGACCCGGATGGTCGGGATCGCAATCGTTTTGATAGGTCTGGACGTATTTGTTTACGAGGGATTGGCTTTGGTGCGGTTGAGGGTGGGGATGGCGATGGGGAGGCTGGGGTTGCGCTTAGCATAGACGCGGTCGTTCGATAGTTTTGTATAAGTTGTTTTAGTATAGTCTAGGTCGTGACTAAATATTTCGCATAGATTATATCTCGTGTTACCCAATTGCGTTGATTTAGTCTGAGAAGATGGCTTATATGGCCCTTTCGCAGTTTTGCCTGGAAGAGCATGATTATTTACCCTCTGTCCAAAGCTAGTATTGTTCAGGATAAAAATTGTACAGTAAAGGACATAATTTATCGGTATAATGCGAGAAGTAAAACTGGGATTGAGACCTTGCTTATGCTCGCCTGACAAGGACTTCCGTGAGTCTGTTTCCTGTCTGGTGATTCTTCACAAAGAAGATCGCTGTGTATCGTTCAATCGGCTCAATTGCAACTTTGACCTTCTTCACAGATAATCTGGTAGATAGAACCGCGTATCTCCTATTCACTAGTGAGCTGCAATGTTGACAACTGACGGATTTCATGAGCTACATTGAACAAGTATAGGAAACGCTGAACCAATGGAGGGAAAATATAAGCTGCGCCTGTAACAACAGGAATCAACCCCCTTTTCGATCATATCAGGTTTGGGACATTTACTGCAATCTGAAGTGACAGTATGTATGCCATACACCGCCGTCATAACGAGTCTCACTTGTGCTCAATTGAGAACAAAGTTTGTGAGCTTGTTTCGTATTTTGTGAACGGTTGCGACGAACTGCTGTCCCGTTCATTTTGCCCGTTGCGAATGCGACTCTATTGGTAGACAGATAGCTACTAATTAGCGTGCACAGATTCTCCATTGATGGGTCGTACTACTGAGGTTTCGTGGGCTTCATGAGCTCCAGGCACCGATGATATCAAGCACATTGAGCAGGGAAGAGGTAATGCACGCTGCCCCAGTAACAACTGACTTCAGGACTGATTCTGATAATTAGAGCACAGGAATATTCTTTGTAGTCTGAAATGGTGGTATGAGAGCCATTGACTGGTAGCATGCTAAGTTCCAAGCTGGTAGGCCGTAGTTACAGGGACGACACTTGGTGCAGTCCTCAGGCCTTCTACGATGGGTTTATGTTGTTTTTGACACCTTTATGATTGAAATTGACTCCCCGAGAAGCATTTGAAACGATTTTTGGATTTTTCGAAGCGCTGGCGAAGCATGGGTTCTCATTGGCATCTGGTTTGTCGCGTCAACCGCCTCACCCAGACTAAGGGGTATTGAGGACCGACTCAATTAACAGCGCCACGACACGCAACTTGGCATTTAGGGGTTCCAAAATTCGATTGACTATATCTCAAGACATTCAACATCACTTTTGCCAATTGCACGGGAGCAAAAAAGGGGCGCATGTGCTTGTGGTTGCGCCCCATTCTGAAGCCATTCACATAAAAAAAAGGTTCGCAAAGCACTGGGCGTGCCTACTAATCCCCCCTGAACGCTGAGCGAACAGGATTTACCCCCGAGTGGTCCCAGGGGACAATTACCGTGTCTGCATCTCCCACCCAGACAGAACGGGCCGGAGTCGAACCGGCGTATCTTGGTGTCGCGCTGGCAACGGTCCACCATGCTTTAACCACCCAGCCACCGCTCCGGTAATTGTTGAAAAGGTGTCTGCGTTTTTGGTTGATATAGCTATGGACATTGTCATGCTGGGGAAGGTGGGGGAGGATCCTTCACTCTGGTGGTCGCTTGTTGCGGAAGTTGCTCCTTCTTTCTCTGGACGCTGGGAGGTGATGCCACGTGAAATGAGGCGCACCTCAATATGTCACATGTGGCTTACAATCCAGGATGACATTACTGTTTACCATTCGCGACAGCAAGCAGAACAAGTTTTGCTAAATGGTAGGACGAGAAAATAAAAGAGGAGTAAGTTCAGACGAAATGGAAGTGAAAATGGTAAGCGGGATATGTTTCGGGTTCTCACGTGATCCACCCCACTGCAGATCGCGCAAGACGGCTTTAGTACGCCCATTCAACAACTTCATACGATACAAGGAGAGACAGGATATATATGCGAAACAGCAAGACAAGCAAAAAAGCAACAAATGAGGCAGAGAATATGGACGCTGGATTGACTGAATGGAACATCTATAGATTCAGGTTACATATTAGGTAACGAGTAAAGAGCCCATCCATCATTACCGACGGCAGCTCCTGTCAGTGACAGGACCAGAATCGCATACTTGGTTGCTAAAAAAATTGAGGGCATGACCAAGGGGTACTCAGTTGACGGGGAATTGAACGCGGTGGTTGCAAGTAGAGTTTCTGCAAAGTGAGGAGAAGAAAAAATTAAAAAAGAACACCGCCGTGACCGTCAGGCCACGGCTAGCATGGTGAACCGTCGCCAGACAGTAGTATACTGTACAACCTCACCTATATAACTTGTCCATCAGCAATCCAGACCACCCTTGAGCCCTACGAAATAACAGCGTGGGTTCGAACCTGAGAGCTGTAAGACAGAGTTTCATCCCCGATAAGGAGAAAAAAAGTGCACAATGTTCACTGTAGCCATCAGGCCACAGCTAGCATGGTGGACCGTCGCCAGACAATAGCATACTACGTAAATACAGCGATAACTGATTTGGCTGCCTTGAACATCGGCTTTTGCAGTGCATGTCTCGAACCTGAGATCTAATAAGAAGGCTTTTATTATATAATTTATCCTTTAAAAAGTCACACTGTTTACCGCAGCCATTAGACCACAGCTAGCATGCATAACTCAACCCATAGCCTGATTGACTGAGACAGTGACATTGCCATAAACAGACCGACAAGGGAGTCTCGAACTTGTGGATGGTGAAATAGAGTTTTATTTTGAGATATAAGAAGGAAAAAAACATGTTCACTGTGACCGTTCGGCCACAGCTAGCATGGTGAACCGTCGCCAGACATAGGCGTATTGTGCAACTGGAACTATAAACCGTCCGCGTGATCTGTCCTAACTCTACAGAGTAAAAAAGCAATGACCAGGGCTTCGAACTGGAGAGCTGTTGAATAGAGTTTCTCTGCCTAACTGAAGAAGAAAAAAGAACATGTTCACCGTGGCCATACGGCCACGGCTAGCATGGTGAAGCGTCGCCAGACAGAGGGTTACTGCATAACCCAACCCATAGCACGATGAACTAAGCTGATCGCATTGCCACAAACGAGGCGACCCGACGATTCGGTTTTCGAACTTAGGAACGATGAAACAGAGTTTTATCCCGAGACACAAGAAAAAGAAACATGTTCACTGTGACCATTCGGCCACAGCTAGCATGGTGAAGCGTCGCCAGACAGAGACCTTACTATGCAAACTCAGCTATAGCCTTTCGAACAATCCGGCGATTTCCCAGTCTTGATTACTGAAGTACTCTCGAACTTGCAGGCCTTGTATAGAGTTCCATCACACAAACCAAAAAAAGACACAATGTTCACCATGGCCATCAGGTCCTGACTAGCACGATAAAGCGTGAACAGACAAAGACCTTTTATTTCAAGCCAAACATTAGCACTCAAGTAAGAATTCCAAGTCACCAGAATGCCAGAAAATGTCATGCAGTACAACTTTCGAACCTGAGCATAATTGCAAAAAAGGACAAAAAAAATAAAAATACATGGTTGCCGTGGCCCATTGGGCCACAGCGAGCATGGTGAAGCGCAGCAGACATTGGAGTCTTAGAGATCAGACCTTATATAGCATTGCAAGTGCCACCACCATACAGTGCCCTCACCTTCTATATGCGAGAACCGCAGCCGTTAACAAATTCCTATTCAGAAAGAGCCAAAACGGGTAAAAAAGAAATCTGAGTAGGTAAGGCAATGGAGAATGTCATGACATATCGCGCTCGAACCTGGGAGTAACTACAAAAAAGACAAAAAAAGAATTCAGGATGGTTGCCGTGCGGGGCCACAGCGCGCATGGTGAACCGTCGGCAGACATTAGGGTCTTAGAGATCAGACCTTATAAAGCTATTGCACCTTCTCAGGAGTCAGGAGGGAGACAGTCACCTTGTTGATCGCAGCGTGGACAGACACAGGATGGAATATGCTGTCGAAGCTTACATGGCCACACTGTAGAGATGGTATAGATCAAAGCACCGATACTTTCGATGCCGAACAGCAGTGCTCACGTTGGATCTTCGCGACTATGTCCCAGATTCTGCTCAATGTACTCAATCCTGGGTCGCCACTCTGAGCAAAGAATTGCCACCAAAGAGTCACAATCTACTTCACTCATATGACTACAGCCCGGCATCAAGGGATAGAGATCAATAGGCCGAGCATGTTTATATCTTTATTTTCAGGTTTAAATCGTGGATATCCTCAGAGAGTAGGGGTGATGGTCGGCTGGGTTCATGGGCTGGCGTCGGCAGAAAGAGCATCGGTGCCTGGGAGAGAGCCCAGAGAGCCACTGTAGTGGACTCTCTGGAGTCTCAGCGATTGTCAAAGCGAAAGTCCCTTCAACAAACTTCACCACACGAGAGTAAACCAGCTATCAAAAGTACATCATCGCTACCAACACGCAACAAAACACCTCGTCAAGATGTGCGAGCCTGCGAAGACCACTTCAAATGCGCCATGAAACCTGCCTCACGAACTCGACGATTCGCTCGAAAAGTCCATGAAAACCTTCGGAACTGAAAGGAGCACCGAGCCTTAACAAACTCGTCATCAACATCGCGTACAATACAGCAATACGCACGAGGCAAAGACAACGAACCACGGTACAGAAGTACTTCGTCAAATTTCTGAAGCGACAGAGGGTTGGGTCTGGTGTTATAGCTCGGAGGTCTAACGGACGAGAGAGCTACAGACCTACGAACGGCCGATGCATTGGGGAGTGGTTCAACAGCAAAGTCGAGCAATTACCCCTGACCCGAACACTGGTGCTGGTGCAGCGTGCCAGTCCTTTCTTTCTCGACGTACCGGATGATCTTCTTAAGCAAACCATGAGGGCAAGATCTTCGAGCAGAAGAAAGCTCCTCGACTTTGGCACACATTGCACCGCCGCTGCCACTGATCTGCATCTGAGTAACGAGGAGAAGGATGTTTGCATTCGTTTTGACTGCGACCCAACGCATCTACTGAAAGCGCACAAGAAAAAGCCCCCGCGATATCAACGAGCTCCCAGATCAACAGCAACAAGGGGATAAACCATCAACAGGCAGCCATCATAACGGAAGTGCTTAGAGGTGAATGGTTTATGAGAGGAAATGCGGAGAATGGCCAATGCTCACGTCACGAAGCTTCTGGAACCAAGAGGCATCGGTTGGAATGTATGAGGGCGTTTCGGGGGCACCGAGTCCAATGGAACTCAAGAAGTCCCTATTGGTTATTATAAAATGTTTCGCGAAACCTGGCAAAGCTTATCGTCTCACAACAAGGTATAGCGAGCCAGGGGATTGGCAGAACTTTGTTTCTCTGATATAGTTTAGGCAACAAGCACGAAGACTCAACACGGATGATTCTCTCAACGACCAGGCAACAGGCACCAGCCTCTTGTCTCTTGTATTGAGAAGGTTTAATCTGTGTTCACTTCCTTTCATAAGGGACCTAAAGGAGACCTCAAGATCCTACTAATGATGCCAGATGACCTTGAAGCTCAATATTAGGCCTATGGTGGCAGTAGGCCCATAAAATAAAATAGCTCTGTATATAGAATAGATATTAAGGATGAAGTTAGGAAGTGTTCGTGGCTCCTTGTGTGATCTTTGTCTCGACATGTGGTATTTCACTCATGTTACCAAGGATCCCAGGTGGCTTCGGACTATCGCTTTCGTCCTCCGATCCTCCGTAGTTCTAAAACGGCATACGATGAAAATTGTCGCCCAATAGGTTAAATTCATCACTGCACATTGACCCTTTTGACAAGCCCGTAAGCTGACCTGATGCGTCAACATGGTATTCTTCCCGACAAGCCGTCGGCTGACTCCTGCATCGATCCCGTGCTTCCTTTCAATCAACTTCTCAACTCGGAGAATCCATTACGTATCTGCATCTTCCTCTGCATAACGCGTGAAGCTCAATGTAAGAATGGGCTGGTCTGGAATGGTCCTTGCAGATCATAGCGCAAAGCGGCCCAAAAAGAGGCGTCTTGCCCTGAAACCGCGAATCTAAAAATGGCAAATCATCTCTTCGGCATGGATCACCGCTGGGCATTCCTTTTCAGCTGGGGCTTTCTTAAGTGCAGTGATGATGGTACTGCGTCATGGCTTGTCCTATTGAAGTAGTTATACGAGGTGGCGTTCATTCCCTCGTGGTACTGTAATCACGGTTAATAAGTGAAGCGGCTGGAGCGGGTGAATGAACGGATTAATCCTATGCTTAAGTATGGATAGGCTGATTCGAATTGATTAAGCTTATTTAGAAACTTATAACTGCCGACTTCCCCGCAAGAATACTGATTGATCGTCAGCTTCCTCTTCCCATTTCCGTACTTCACAATGTTGTTCCAAAACATCCTCATCATCGCTTCCATCGGCCTCGCAGCCGCCTCTCAATCCTCTGGCCAAGGATGCGGTTTCAAAATTGCACCTTGTCCCAGCGACACCACATGCAAGCCAATTATAGCCAACTGCAAAGACCTCAACAAATGCTCAGGCATGTGTTACTTCAAAAACGAATATCAGGCCTGTGGAGGCTTCCGCGCCACGCCTCCTCCGCCTTGCAAGAAGGGTACTCACTGTGTTGATGACCCTCGAACTCCTGGTGACTGCGGCATGGCTTGCGACAAGCCTGGCATCTGTGCGCCCAAGAAACTTCACACATGCGGGGGAATCACTGGAAAGCAGTGTCCTAAGGGTCTGTACTGCTATGATGATCCATCGGATGACTGTGATCCTAAGAAGGGAGGGAACGATTGCTCTGGAATTTGCCTGTAGGGGACGGCTTTGGGGTCACACGTATGATCCAGTTTACTAGGTACCTAGATTTATATTTGTCTACGGTAAAGGGTTTGTGATGAATATAACGGACTATCGAAAGGATGAACATCAGTGACAACTTTATGCATGACTGGGTCTGCCATGAGGAATCTTTGACCGATTGAACAGCCAATTAAGTAGAGAATCGCCGGTGTCTCGAGGAAACGTTACAATTACAATTCCATGGCCTCAAAACACTCTCACGTGTTCAATTTGGGGAATCACAAGCTGAAGCACCATCAGCTATGAAAACGGGTGATCGCCGTGCATGAAATTCACCCCTCAATGCGTTTTAAAACATTGGTGTCAAACATGTAATTTAAACCAAATGTCCAAGCTCTACCAATTGTTTCCTGAGCTGCGAATCCTTCCATTTTGATGGCTGTTTGCGAAACGAGATTGGATGATTTATTTGAAGGATTGACCAATGATCGTGGGTACCTTTCAACGCCAAACACGGTATGTTTCATGAACGCGGCTCGGGATTAATTTCTTCAGGAAAATAATTGCGATCAACGCAAGTGAGCCAAAGGGCTTCAATTCATCTATGTACCAGCGAAAATATGCTAAGAAAAATGTATCAAGCTATGCAATTTTACAGTAATTGCCAAAGCGCGGCAGCAACACCAACAGCGGCGTAGAAGTTAGGGCCTGCAGAATTGGCGACGTTGGAACCGTCGGTGGGAGACGGCGTTGCAGTAGCGGTATCGGCAGTCCCAGTAATCGTGACAACAGAGTCGTCGCTTGTCTGATCAGCCGTCGCTTCAGCTGCACTGCCCGATGCGTCGTTCGTTCCTTTTGGCTTGCTGACTGTCGTCTTGATCAAGGTTGCGGTTGTTTCACCAGCTGATGACTCAGAAAGGACCGCGGAGGTCTTGTCGCTTGAAGTCTCCTCAACCTGAGATTTTGTCTTGGCCTCTGTAGTAGTAGTCGGCACCGCATCTGTCGTCTTTCCAGCCTCGGTGGTTGGCTTTACCTCACCACTGGCGCTGGTAGTTGGTGCAGCGACAGCGGTAGTCTCATCAGTCTTGGGAGATCCCCCAGAGCCTCCGAGATCAATAGGCTTTCCAAGTTCTGAAAATAGTCAGTATGGTCTTTATCAACGATTCACTATACTTACTAGAGCAAAGCTCATTTGCCCAAGTCATGGCTCCGTCCTTATCATCGGCGCAAGTCTTGTCGGCACATTGGACAAAGTTGTCTTGCAGCGTAGGCATTGCGCAGAAGCAGAGATAGTTTGTGGCCTCTTTGCACCCAGCAGGAGGGCCATTCGTGATGAGGCCTTGGAAGCAGTCAATCTGTCACGTCGTTAGTATTAGAGAACCATAAGCACGGTGGGTTTCATACAGCACATGTTGAGTCGGCTGCGGTGGCTACCGAGGCCATAAAAAGAGCCAAGTGGATAGAAGTAGGTCTTTTCATTATGGCCGATGTGAAGAATGTGTTTTGGTGATGGTCTTGATGCGAGCGACAAATTCATGAATGAGGTAGTTAAATATATAAGTATGCGGAACAAATATCGAATGATGCCCCTGCCCTTAGCCGTGTTTCAAGATCATCTATGCAGGACCTTGGTCGATCCTACGTTTCATCCCTCGGCCCCTTGTCAACCTCACCGAAACAACCCCCTCCCAGAACAAAACAGATTCCTGAGTCGTGATTGGATGCCAACTGGCTCAATTGAATATCAAGGACCATCTGCGTGATGTCTTATCAATACCAAACTATCATAATCTTGACTTCCCGTAGCGGTGATGGATTTGCAAGAAATGAACTTCAGGCTATTATCAATACTGAAATAAAGTGAAAAAGAGATGAATTGGAGATGTTTATCAATAATTAATGCCTCAGCCGTGGACCCGTAAGCGGAGTGAGATGAGCGACTACCAGTGCTCAGGTCCAATCTCAACAGTGTTTACATCAACGCCGTCCTTGAACCAGCGATCCTCCTCGCTAATCTTGACATTATTTCCGCTCATTTGTCTCTTCTTCATCAAACCATTCTCATCAAAGGTCCAATCCTCAAGTCCATAGCATCGCCACCACTGATTATCATCATCGCGAAATTCATACCAGAATTGCACGGCGATCTGCGAGCGTCAGAATGAGCCTTTCATGAAGAATCAAGAGAACTTCGATGCCTGAGTTTCATCGGAGAATTGACCCACCTTGTTGTCATCAAAAGCAAAAAGCTCCTTGCGCAATTTATAATCGTGTTCTCGATTCCATTTGTCCGTCAAGAATTTCTCAATTTGGTCACGGCCCTTGACAAAAGTATCGCGATTGCGCCAGATTGAGTCAGGCGTATAGGCCATCTTGACCTTTGCTGGGTCCCTTGAACATAATGTGAGTCAGAAGGCTTGCTTAGTAGTTGAGGGGATCTTACTGAGTGTTCCATCCATCTTGAGCCGCTTTGACTTTGACGTGAGCAGACTCTCTGGTGTAAGGTGGGAAAGGGGGTCGTTGTTCAGCCATGTTGTCGATTGGTGAGATCTAATGAAGGTACTGAGATGTAGTTGAGGAGATGAGGCATAAGCTTTATAACTATCTGAGGAGAAGATATGCGGCGAAAGCGGGGCTTATTGCGGCGTGCTGACTGCGGCGATCTCGGTGATGACTTGAATGTCACTCCTGAATAAGTGATTACGCATGCCTTACAACACACTTAGTCAACCTAGATGCCGAGAATCCGTGTGAAGCTAGTGAGGAAAGCAGTTCGAGTCATTGTTTGTGGTCATAGTCTAAAGAACGAGATTTTCATGTATATGCCTCAAATTTGGTTCGGTACATATTCCTGTAATGTTTGGCATAAATGATAGTATACATTTGACTTCGGCACTAGAGAGCGTTTATGAACTATGGCTATACTCGTATAGCCTCACTTCAATAATACACTACCTATTGGCTGACAGAAATATACTTTTACGCAGTACGGGAAGCTCGCTCTTTTGATGGACAAGGATCTAAGTAATTCTAGAGAATTGATGTCAGACGGGAGATTCAAAGACACTCCCAGAAGTGACATCAAAAGTTGGAGAGTTGTAGGTTGTTGCCAGTTCTGGAGGACATCCTAGATTCACCGAGTGATATAAGCGTCCAGCTACAGTTTTCAACTGTGAATAATAGAGCAGATAGCTATCCATCATCCTCTATACTAGAAGGATTCGCTCAACTTTCGAGTCCTGGTGGCTTGATTCCGCGAATTGACCCTTGAACATGAATCCATCAAGGAAAACCTCTCCTTTCACTTCATATTGGGGCGAATCACCCGTGACAGGGGAAAGCAAAACAGGGGTACTGCAGCCCCCAATGAGCCAAATTTCATCACCAATCGCGGCACCCTCCCGACCAAGGCCCATATAACCCTTGGAAGTGATGAATGGATCCCAAGATACGAGACGCTTCATTCTGATAAATGCCTTTTGTCCCGGTCCCGTGCCACTCCTTTTGGGCTTGAACCCGTACGTTTCTAACCGCTTACACAATGCTGAGCCACTGCACCAGTTGTAGAAGATTGTTGGAATATCATCAGGTGAGGGCACGGGCTCTAGGTAAATCCCATCTAGGCTCAAAGTTCGGATGAAGGCTTCTGCCCGACTGACAGCATCGGAATACGGTGCAGGTGCATCCACTGGAGTCATCCAGAAATCCAGATATTGCTGGTACAGTTTTGAGTTGGCATCTGAGAAGTCAGGGGCTCTATCGCGAGGACAGAAATCAGCTATTGAACTGATCTTATCAATCATGACTCCGGAGACTATCAGGTGATCTCCCTCGAAGGAGGGCTTGAAGGGAATTGCTTCAGAGGCATTAAAAAAGCTCTGCTCGTGGTCGATATGACTGAGACCCAAGCAACGCCTCAGCCTCTGTGAATGCCAGTTTGGCACCCAAGAAGGACCTGCGAAAGCACGCAAAACTGGGTTTCCAGGAGATCCAGAGCAGAGGGTATCGCGTTGCTCAGGGGCACAGAGGCCAAGAAACTCCAAGTTACCATGTAAATCTGCATGTAACATGGCTGAACGCTTGTAGACCTCCTCGGGCTCGAGATCATATCGAACCAAAGTTGCATCAGCCTCCCGGGGGTTGCAAACACCCAGTAACGAATAGACCTGATCGTGAGCAAAAGTTGCACGGGTGAAACGGAGATGCTCCATCAGCCAGAGAAGACCAAACTGATTTTGATCTTTCTCCAAGGCTTGCCTGAGCTCTCTCAACACCCTCACAGGCCGTACTTCGCCCGTGTTGCCACGTTTGAGCTTCTTCATCGGTCGTGGCCGTGCAAGTAGCGACTTAACAGCCATGTCAATGCCCCGGAACACATTATCCATGGAGATTGAGTTAGAACCGCAAAGAAAGATGGCGGTTTTAGGGAGCACAGATTCTTGAATCACCCATCGTCGATGGAACCACTCGCAACCAAGCAGGCGTCGAATTGCATCCCAGCCCATAGGGTCAAACGGAATCTCGTCGTCCGGATTATGTGAACTGAGTCGACGCAAGTGCTGAAATGCATAGCGCAAGTAACTGTCGTATTCATGAATCCACACAACCACGGACCTCGCTCTTGAATAGATATCTCGCATCAGTGGAATCTGCATCGCCTTCTCGTTATTGTCCAGCTGATCGATGCAGATCATGTCGATCCACATCGGTAGCCTCTCATTGCCTTCCCACATTTGTGGCAGGGTTTCAGATGTATGGCAGAGCATGTTGACGAGGAAAGATTCCAGATTTAGAGAAATCGGTAGGTCCTTGACTCCACAGCCTGACTCAAGGGACATAGCCCGGTCTGCTTTCTTTTCTCCCCAGACATGTGAGACGGAAACAAATGCAGGCGCACTGCCTATGCTGAATCGTCGTACACGGCCGTTTAGATCCCCTGAAGCAGTTGCGGGAAGAAGATCGAGAAGCCGTATCTCGTGCGATGGCTCGCGAAGGCAGTAATAGTGGCTAGAGTCCATTTTGACAGTGAGATCTGGAGTGCCAGTATTTGAGTTGAGATGACAAGGCTGCCGGTTCCCCCTCCTTAGGGAGCAAGAAAATACAAGACCTAAGTTTAGGGTGATAAAATAAACTCCACAAAAGGTATCCTAAACTCATCCTAAATTTATACCAAGTCACCTAAAACTTTTTATCAGTCAGGCTCAAGATCTCGAGTTTTATTTCCTCCCCTAGCCCCTCTCTTGTCTTCTATTTCGGGCTGACTCAGTCCGGCGCTTGGCCATCCAATCGAAGATGCAGCTGAATACGCCCCTGGCCGCTTTGCACTACGTACTCGTTTCATCACTCTGGTCACTTTTGCCAGAATCTGCCTTCTGCTTAACCCGAAACGATGCCAGAAACATACAGTTTAGTATCTATAGTGGAGGCTCACGATCTGTATTTCAAGGCAAGAGAATCACGTACCATCGCCTTCCAAACTGCCTTGGCCTTGACCTCAGCTCCCAACCGACTTGAGTCTTACATCCTAGTCAGCCGCATGAAGATCTCATTGGCCATATGCAAAGCTAAGGGTTGAAAATTCCAGATAAGGCTGCCTGTCAGGATGCAGCATGAACGCGGGGAACATGTACCTTTCATCTCGCTGTTTTTCAAGCTTGCCCATCACAAGTTCATCGTCCACGTCCATCATCAACCTCTATCAATCGGGGTAGCAAGTCTAAAACAGCATGGAAGAACTTGATCCTGCTCTTTATACTATAGTATGGATTGCGCCCTTAGAAATCGAGGCTCAGGCAGCTCTTCATATGCTTGATAATCGCCACGATGGGAGATTCCCTGTTAATCGAGGCGACGACTATATCTTCTCGGCGGGTGACATCAACGGCCATAACATAATTATCGCGACACTGCCTGCCGGCCAAGAATATGGAACTGGCTCAGCCGCTGCCCTTGCTAGCAAAATCAAAATGTTCTTCACCAACCTCTGGTGCGGTCTCCTTGTTGGAGTCGCGGCAGGTCTCCCAGATCTACGAAAGATACCGCCAATTGATATACGGCTTGGCGATGTGCTTGTTGGGCTATCAGAAGGGGAAAGTGCTGGTTTAGTCGCTTATGACTTGGGGAAAGAGACAACAGAGGGCTTTCAGCTTCTGAGATCTGGCCGGGTCCTGGCGAATACAGAAACGGTCATCAGATCAGCCATTGGCAACATCAAGATTAAGGCACCGGATGACACCGATATCTTCCTCCCGTTTTACGACAGTGTCAAAGATAAAGAACACTCAAAAGGAACATTCGAAGATCCTGGCCAGGAAAAGGACATCTTCTACGACATCGGTGATGATGGTGTTGATAGCCCCGTACAGAGGCTGCAGCGTCCTACCGACAGGCGAACTCGCGTATGGTATGGTTCCATCGGATCTGGAGACAAATTGACGAAAAGCACCCGCAAGCGCAATGAGATAAGGGATCGCTATGGGGTGATCGGCTTAGAGATGGAAGCTGCAGGGACCATGAATCGCATACCTGTTGGCGTGATCAGAGGCGTTTGCGACTATGCTGATGAGCACAAGAATAAGGAATGGCAGCCCTACGCTGCTGCCATGGCCGCAGCGTATGCGAAAGCTGTGATTTACGAATTAGGCCCGGGCAAAGTGATGCCGAGCTCCAGCGTGACGAATGAAGCAAAACATGCCCTCTGCGGCACTATCTTAAGTGACCTTCCACCAACTACAGACCGTTTCTTTGGGCGAGAAGCCGAGCTTTTGGAGATGGTAGCATGTCTCGAGTCAACAACTCAACGAAAAGGCGTCGTTCTTTGCGGAATATCTGGGTCTGGCAAGACACAGCTAGCTCGCGAGTATGTTGCACAGCGAAGAGAAAACTTCTCTGCGATCTTATGGATTGATGCATCCTCAGAAGAGAGCATAGAAGAGTCCTTTTCAGACTGCTCAAGCCGTATTTGCCAACACAACCCTGAGTACCGAGTGGGGAGAGAAAGCACACCGCCACGTCAACTTGTTCTAGAATGGCTTCGGACAACGCCGGACAAGAACTGGTTGACTGTGATCGATAAAGCTAATGGTCCTATCCCAAACAAACGACTATTGGGGCCGTTTATGGATATGAATCATGGTTCTTTATGTGTTATTTCGACAAATCAAGTTACGGCAAGAGCTGTGCGGTTCAAACAAGTCCTTGTTGAGTATCTTGATGCCAGCGCGTCTCAATCGCTTCTCCTGTGGAGAGCTTACGAGAATGACACGGAATATGAAGTAGATGGCAAGTTTAAAGTCTCTTGTTTGTTCGCCCGTTATTAACTGTCCAAAGTAAAAAATGCAGCCAACCGTACGGCTAAGCTTCTTGGTGGATTCCCTCTGGCTCTTGAGCTCGCGGGTGTTCTCCATCAACGAGGGATCACAACCCTTAGCGAATTTGCCGAGACCTTCATCAGTGACTACCCAGAGCTTGCCCAGTATGAGCTTGACTCGGGAGTCTGGGTTTGGACCAGAGATGGAGCGAATGAATCTCTTTTTAGCATGCTTGATTCGCTTTATGCATCAGTCTCGATGAAGAGCAAGGAGTCAGCTCTTCTGGTATCACTTTGCTCAATATATGGGCCTTCCGCGATTCCCATCTCACTCTTATACAACCTGGAGATGATCGACATGGAAGATACTGAAAATCAGGACCCCTGGAAGCAGCTGAAGGCTCTGACCCAGAACAAGATTAAACTCAACAAGGCTATTGACGAGCTAAGCAAAATCTTCCTCGCCACCAAGAAGCAAGCAAAGGACCATACTCTATTATCATTCTCCCTCCATGCTTCTATCTGCCAGTGGAGAATCGCTACCATGGAAGACCGAGACACTGGATCATTCAAGCAACTTACATTCTTTCAAAACATATTCTATCATTGCAGCACAAAGGCCACGTCTTCAGATTCCACAATTTATTCAACAGGTGTCTCAACTTACTCTGGCAGCACATCGACACGCAAGATATCAGCATATATGGGAAACTCGCTGAAGCATACTTTACTATATGTCTATGTGGCGCGGATGTTTACCTCGCAATGGGAAAGCCTGAAATTTCCAGGACACTCCTTACTTCGTCGATCGACTATATTCGGTCCTCAGGCCCCGGTGACCCAGATGAGAATATGCTTTTTCGCCTTCTTGATGGCCTGGCAAAATCGTGTGAGAGAATGAAGGAGTTCACAATGGCCGAAGAGGCTTTATTGTCTGCCGTTGATATTTCAGAGCGCCTGAACGGACATATGCATGAACAGACAGCTAGCCTGGTTTCGCGACTCAAGACAGTGAGAGATCATATGGTGACCGACTTGGAAAATCGCAAACGGGCTTTAGTTGCTATCACTGGGCCAAAACTTACGCCTGCGATCAACTCTACGCAGGCCGTGAGTTCTAGCACGGTGCCTTCAATGGAACTTTCGATTAAAGAACTTGAGCGTCAAATAATGGAAAAGATTTCTGCCAGAGGACGCCTTAACTTCCCTATCGGCTCTACATTCACGACAGCAACGGCTTTGCCAAACTTGGCTTGGGAGCTTCGCTTTAGCCACCCTGTTCTCACGTTTAGCTTGAGAGATGATGGGAACGACATACCAGCTTTGTCTGATACTTTCCCAATGACGATTCAGGGAAGATTGAACATCAGAACATACGAAAGCGTTGATATCAAGTCAATATTCATTGTAATCAAAGCAGATGCAATGGATGCAGGGGATTTGGAAGTTCGGAGACAAAGACAGCAACAAGCCGGCGACGCCTCTCATGTCCATGTGTGGACGCTTCGGCTTTTCGAAGCCATAACCACGCCCCATCTAGGCTTTGGGGATAACTGCACCTTTAGTCTAGATGGCGAGAACTGTCGAGAAAATACGAGACAGGCGGAGAATGACGGCGACGCTATGCAACATCACATTATCTTCCCTCCGGGCGCTTACAGCTATTCCTTTGAATCGCCTTTTGATTGTCTTCATAGTCACACTGAGAAGCTTATCCATCCAGACAAAGACTGGGCTATACACGCTGTCATGATGTTCCCTGAGTCCAACCATGGGCTCTCAATAGAAAAGAGGTTACGTGGTTTCCAAATTCCGCATCAGCTGATGGCGAAGAGAGCTGATATCGCACAATTTACAAGGCAACAGAATAATGGAATTCCTTTCTGTGTCAACTTGCCCTATCAAGTTTCTCCAATTGGCGGCAAGCTCCCTATCACGGTCACTCTCGGTCCTGTTAACAATGGCTTCCGAGCTGATTACCTGACTTACTTCATCGTACAAAGATGCAAATGGGGGACAAAAAATCAAACAACACAAAGAGATGAACAAAAGCTTGTACTTTTGGAAAGATTTACGCTTGAGGAGTCGACCGTCGGGAGAGACGATACGACGGATGATGAAGAAACAGCTTGCTCCTATGACACTAGTGCGTCTCCCGGGTCCCTGTTCGAGGAAAGTTATCTGCCAAGCCTAGATCCTGATGAGCCTGTTTCTATCTCTGATGATCTCATGTTGCCAACCTGTAAGCAGATACAAGCTGGAATGCTGATGGGCCAGGAACCTTTGGTATTATCCTATACAGCTCCATTCATGGAAATAAAACACTTCATCCAAGTAAGTTCGTTCCGCGAAATTATAAGGAGTCACCAAAAAAGAGCAGCATAACCTCCATCATTATCATATTTACCCTTATGGCAAGGAGGACATTGCCTATGAGTGTTATTATGTATTCATCAATCATCATACATATGCCGGGATCGGAACTCCTTTTGACCCATCAACATTGTTACCTTAGCACATTGGCCATTATAAAGGACAACAACACATTTCATCGGAAGGCTAATCATGCTTTTAGGTCACAGTTGGCGTATCACGTCCCGACCCAAACAAATCAGAATCGCGTATTCAACTGGAGACGACTGAAGAGATTCCCATCACAATCATTAATTGCCGAATCACGCAAATTAGTGGCCTCCCGGTAGATACTATGGCTTATGAGTTGTCAGCCGCAGACCACAAAGAAACATTCTGCGGTTGTTCCGATGCAGACAGTGTCAAAGACTTGGTTTCTTGTCATAAAACGCGACTGAATGACGGGCCTATCAAAGCGGAGCTTCTCAAGATGACATCTGTATATACAAGAAAAGTTTATGGAGAAAGCAAAGATGAGGTTCGACTAAAGAATGCGAGCCTTGAGGAATTATGGAATCGGCCGGTCCAGCACCCCAGCAAATCTCAACATTGGAAGCTTACCAAGGTGGATTAATGAAATGATTACATCCGATGGCACATCGGAAACCCGTGACTTGGAGTTAGTGACGGTTAGGGGCCTCTCACAAAACTGTTGTTTTAATATCGGCCCTTGAGATCCACCACCACCTTACAGCAATTACCACATGGTACAAGAGATTACTGGGAACAGGGCTATTTGATAGCGTAAGATTAGATTACGCATGCAAATGCATATAAGATGGAGAGCGAGTAGCAATCCATTCCCGGAAAGAAATTCCAGTCCATTCACAGCACCGTGTAACGTTATCCCATCGTGTCCTACCTAAACTGCGCCTCTTCCCGACCAGGCCTCCTCAACAGATTTAGCTTAATATCCCCGGCCGGCTTAAGAGACGTCAAAGGGAGCTTTGATCTATCCATTAGTGGGACTATGAAGGAATCTGTAGTCGGAGTCATGTCAAAACCCAACAGAACACTTCCGACAAAGGTCAGGACCTCGTAGGACGCAAAGTGGCGGCCAGGGCAGAGGGTATTGCCACCACCAAACGGCCTGAGCGCGGCAGCCCTTCGGGCCTTCTGCTCCTTGGTGAGGACCTTGGACTTAAGGAATCTTGTTTGGTCAAAGACATCCGCATCCGCACTGTGGCAATGCCACTTGTCATTCTGAGGACTTCATCATAAGTTGACATGAAGACTGGGCACTTTTCACGAATGGTGTTGTAGTCGAGAGATATTGTCCCAGAGGAAGAATCTTCAAGGGTGGCTTCAAGTTCGGACCGAATCTCCTTCAACAGATCTGGCCTGGAGAAGATCGATATCAATAGCCAGAATGTCATGGGGATGGTGTTTCCAACAATGGCAAGGTGCTGCCAAGTAGAGCACGAGCATTGTTCTCATTACTCAAACCTCGTCGGATGCCCAGCCCTGAAAGTTCCTTAATGAACGAGCAAGCGGTATCCAGACCGTCGTCGCTGAGATACTTCAAGAATGCATCGACGAGCTCCTTGCGAGCCCTCTGTGCTGTGGAGTGCTTCTTAGGGCTCAGAAACCAAGGGACTCCAAGGAGAAGTACCTTGATGTTAGCCTCCCAGGCCCTGTTCATGTTAGCGAACCTTCTTGTAACTGAGGTCAGGCTTCCTACCAAAATGTTGAGTTGAGGGATGGGTCAAGAGTGAAGAGATCTTTTTCGCCAAAGCAAGCAGAGTTGTTTGTTCTCATAAACAGATCCTGAACCCAAGCATATAGATCGATTGTCTGGCTTGAAGGAAGCTTATTGACGATGTTGAGAAGTTTAGCACGAATGAGTGTGCATAATCCATCAAGAGACTCTGTACCGGGGAGTAGAGAAGCCTTTTGAACTCTATGAATCTCACCGTACATGCCGTTCTCAGTATGAGCATCACGAAAAATGAGTTCAATACCCGCTTCGTCGAAACCCATCCTTCGACGAAACGCTGGAATCATAGCTGGGCTGAATGAGAGAGAAGTTGTGTTGCGCTGAACGGCTTGTACAAGTTCTGGAGATGTCACGATGTAGTTCTTTTGTCCCGACATGTCAATAGTGAAGATTGGATGCGGTTGCTGAGCGCTGATGAGATTAGCGACGGTCGATGAGAGTGACATGAGACTTACCTGACGAGATCAAAGTATCACAAGCCATGATTCAGAAGGCCGTAGATGTGACTGAAGTACGGGACAGTCTCTTTGACATATGGTGGTTCTCTCGCGTCGGGCTTCTTTCTGGTGGCCAAGGCAACAATGGCTACCACTACGCAGCAGACTACCCCAATGGTGAGGTTGCTCAGAGCCATTGTAATGGACAAGTCCTTTCAGTCTACCCTAGGCCGAGTGAAGATTTGCTTGAGCGAAGTGTTGCTGCTTCGCGTGGGGATCGCTCAGATACTGATATCTTGACAAACAAAAGACCGAGAAAACTGCAGTTCCAGTCTGCGGTCCGTTACAGCGGATGTATCCAGTTAATTCTAATTCCGTTCATCAAATCAAGCATGAAAGAGTAAGCGCTGTCATATTAGTTACGCTGTCCATCCGTGCCATACTCAAGTGGATATCCCATTCAAACCCTTGACAAAGTCCCCCTCCTCCAGCAGCGACATCCCGAAAGATCAAGGGCACAACAAGGACAGCTAAGCCCCCTCTGTAGCGGAAGTCGGCTCCGCAAACTTGTCAAGTTAGCAACACAGATTATGGAGTCGCATGCATCAAGGGCGTGTGCTTAGCTTACGATGAACAAGGATGCATCGGCTATCTAGCCAAGACAAGGGTAGGGATTAGTTGCATCAAAGGATCTAGCTTCTGCCGTTGAGATTTCACGGGTGGCTTTTTGACAATTGTCCGATGCGCCAGTGAGTTACTTTGGCACTTGCGGTTTATCTCAGAAAATAGACTCGGGTCTTGTCGAAACTGTTTCCGGTTCTGCGTTAGTTGGATGCTGGGATTCCTGGTGTTGAGCGTCGTGAAATGGCGCACAGCGATGAAGCCTGTGGAGGCGTTTCATGAGCCCCATTGACAGTAAAGCAATTGTCGTACGAGTATCAATTATACTGACGTTAGAGCCAACAGACTTACAGCAGAACCAACAGACCCAACAGCCCTTCTACAGGTCCCGTTGCCTCTGGAGGTTCTGTATGCCCTCAGTTCTGTCGGTAACAATGGCTTGTCGTCTCTACCTTCACCCGCTGGTCATATCGATAGCCCAGCAATTCTTCTTCATCTACATCGCAGGCTTCACATCTCGCAAATCTATCCTCCGCCCAATTGGGTTCATCATCTTTCTCATCTCAACGTTAATTGCACTCGCTACGTTTGAAGACTCTGTCGAACCACCAGGATGGGTCTCCAGAGCCATCATCTCTGCATTTCCGCAAATTTCATTGACGTACTTTGAACGCATGATTGTGCGTAAAATTGCATACGCTGAGGATCGCGAGAAGAAATACCATGAACCTCAATCGAGGATTGCGCAATTTCGCAAGCGATATGTCTTTGGACAAGAGGTTGCGTCCTCGATGAGAGGGTTGGGCACGCCTTGGGAGATCAGAAATATTCACCATTTTGACTCTCAAGACCCGACGTACGTGCCTGCTGCGACACAATTCGTGTGTATCAATCTGCTCAAAGTCCTTCTCTGCTATTTCGTTCACAAAATGTGCATCACGACGCAGTTGAGTCTCGATCAGCAGTACATGGCTCCAAACTACGTGCCCATCTTTCGCCGTGTTAGCGAAGTAACACTCGCAGAGCTGCAAGTTCGGTACATCGCAACCGTCACAACAGTCGTGTCAATTTTCTGCTTCATCCAGGGCGGTTACTCTCTTGTCTCCGCAGCATCAGCGATAATGAATCCGAAAGCTGTCAAAGATTGGAGACCGATTTTCGGTGAACTGACGGAGTCTTACTGTCTCCGCCAATTCTGGTCGTAAGTTTCTCAGTGTATTTTAGTGGATGAGCGCTAATCTTTTAGCACGTTTCGGCACCAAGGACTGCAGAATAATCTTCGCGGCACTGCGACGTGGATTGTCAAGAACGTCTTTCGCATGAAGTCTTATTCGCTTCCATCGCGATACCTAAAAATTCTTCTGGCTTTTGCATTATCTGGCTTGGTTCATGTTCCAAGTGATATGGGTAGCGCGGTGTCTGCAAGGGACAGCGGAGCGATCCAGTTCTTTAGCACGCAATTGATCGGGCTGATGTTGAAGGATGTTTTTGGTGACTTGTTTCTTCCTCTCTGAAGTACAAGTTTACGAGATTGTTAGCGAGAATTGCTGGTTATTTTTGGGTTATTACTTTTCTTGCTTGGTCTGGACCGGTGCGGTGGTTTCCTGTCATTTTGCAGCAGCGCCCGGAGACGGAATTGATCAGGCTCAGTGCTTTCAAGCCGATGGAAAAGGCTATGAGCTGTTGGTAGTCTTAGAGAGAAAGTATTCACAAAAATGAGACGAGGTCATAAAATACTTCCCATATCGTAAACCGTTTCCTGGGAGCAAGAACAGTATCTCCGAGATGAAGCAGCAGCAGCGCGACACGCTTCAAGAGCTTATGGTATCTAATCACAAAGTATAAAGAAGTGCTCCAAACAGAAATTTTACTACTTAAAAACACTCTGGAATCACCTGTATCATGCCTAGCACAGTCGTTCGCCCGTGGTCCGCAAGTTTCTCGCAACGCAACTTCTAGGTGCGTTCGTGCTGAGACAAGCGACCATCAGTGCTCTCAGTGGCCTTTACGCTCTAAAATTAGCGGTAGCCCACTGTAAGCCGTGTACTTAACGCCTCTCAATTTTACCCAACCTTCATCTCATTAGCATCACGACTTTTCAGGCAACATGATATCACCTCTCTTCGCCATCAGCGGACCTTTACTCGCATACATTGGCCTGAGTATACTGCAGCTACTTTACAACTACAGGAAAGCCAAAGTTATCGGGCTTCCCGTTCTTATCACGCCAATTGGTCCATCCGTAAGTTTAGCTCCCCTCTCAAATGTACTGCTGCTAATGCCCTTAGAATGTCCCATATTTGCTTTGCAGCAGCTTCTTGGAGCCTCTATTAAGAAAGATCTTGCCATTTGGACTTGGAAACTTTGTTGAATACAACAGTCGAGACTGGAACTATGAACAAATCCATGATCTCCAAGAGCGAATTGACGACACCTTCATCATTGTCAGTCCCAAGCAGATCCGCGTCTTCACAGGTAATGCGAAGGCCAGTGACGATCTTTGTTGCCATCGCAGAGACTTTGTAAAAGTAGTGGCTCTCTACAAGCCACTCGAGATCTTTGGCAGCAATGTCGTGACGACTGAAGGAGATGACTGGGTCCGACATCGACGGATCACAACACCGCCGTTCAATGAGAGGAACAGCGCGCTTGTTTGGGATGAGTCAAAAAGGCAGGCTACCGACATGCTCAAGATGTGGGCATCGAATCCAAAAGGCGTGGTGAACTCTCAAAGCGACACCATGGTTCTCGCTCTCCATGTTCTTACTGCCGCTGGGTTCGGCAGAAGCTACACATTCGGCAGCGGTTTGGAGAGCGCACTGAAGAACCACAGTCTCACATATCGCGATTCACTCAGTCTCATTCTCGGCAATCTCTTCACTGCTGTGTTTACAGCGACACTCAATCTTCCCACGGGGATGTTGCCCTCCAAGTTCAAGCAGGTTCAATATGCAGTCGTCAACTTCCGGCAGTACATGGCTGAGATGGTCGCCGAAGAGCGTGAGGCCATGGATGCTGGGGCAGAAGAACAGGATAACCTCATGAGTATTCTTGTACGAGCATCTGAGAACCAGAACAAAGAGGGCAAAGGGACTCGTCATTTGACAGACTCTGAGACTATGGCAATTTGTTCAGCTATAACCTCGCTGGTCACGAAACAACGTCCAACACTCTTGCTTACGCGACAATCCTCCTCGCAGCGAACCCTGAATGGCAGAAATGGGCAGCGGAAGAGGTCGATCAAGTCACAGCTGGAGTCGACTTGAAGGACCTTGACTATGAGACATATTATCCTCAATTGAAGCGCGTTCTCGCAATCATGGTACGTCGGACGCCTGCCAATTGATCACTACTAACATCGCCAGCACGAAACACTCCGATTATTCGGCGCGGCTAGGGCAGTCCCCAAAACAACACTTGTAGACCAAACCCTCAACGTCAACGGCACATCATACACAATCCCCAAGAACACCTTTATCGGCGTCAACCTAGCAGGCCTACACACATCCACCGCCTCATGGGGCGACAACGCGCTCCAATGGCTCCCCAGCCGCTGGATCACCGCCGACGAAAAGCTGGCTCCCATGCCCACAGGCGCTTTTCTCCCCTGGGCCGCTGGCCCACGAGTATGCCCCGGCAAGAAATTCTCACAGGTAGAGTTCGTAGCCGTCATGGCGTGTCTCCTCAAGGACTACACCGTGGAGCCTGCAGAAGGCGGCCAGGCGGCGGCAAGGGCCCTGATGGAGGAGGCGAAGCAGTCTAGTTTCAATTTCCTGCTCAAGGTGAAGCACCCTGAGAAGATCAAGCTGCGCTGTGTGCGCAGAGTCTAGTTTAGCGTAGATGGATGGGTGTTGTTGGTTAGGTTGTATGTAGGGCTGGTGGAGGTTACATCAATGCTACGCGTTCCAGAATGAATCCTTTCATTTACAGAGGGCACTGACTTTTTGGCTCCGCAACGTCCCGGGTCTAAAACGGGATCCGCAAGCTACGATTATCCTTGGTGTTTGGCCCGCTATGTGACTGCTACGTGTCAGGCAAAGCATGATTTTATCACAAACAGATACAGAATCTTGATGGAGTGGCCCACTATGTAAGAAAGTCGTCTTTGGTTTCTACCTTTGCAGTATAGCCTGTCGTCAGTGGAGGAATTGGGTAAGATCTTAAATCGTTTTCATCCCTTGTAGGAAGTCAGCAGTCAGCATTTCTGCGGTCAAAATGCCGCTTCATCCATTTTTATCGACGTTACTTGCAAGTCCTTAGGTAATCATGGAGCTACAAGCCCTGTAGGGAGTATCAGTGAAGACATCGTGGGGGCATGAGATAAACAAAGATCGCGTAGATCTCTATCTAACCGCTTGCCTCCTTGCATCCACATAGCCCATCTATACAAGGTGCAGACCACTATCACAAGCATCCCAAGGGCTGAGCAAAGCAAAAAAGTCCTCAGAAAGACTCACTAGTCGTTTCACCGATGATATTGTACCCTGCCTCAGGTAATGGTCGGCGTGTGGATAACGTCCACAGAGCTTACAGTCATGAATCCCATATCCTAGTAATTACGAACCTGTTGGTCGGTAGCCTAGACAGTAGCTCTATTTATGTAGTTCAAAAGCATTCCTTGCATGATGATATTCGGGCCGGTGTTTGGCAGCGGGTGACAATTTCTTTTATCACGTTGCGAGAATGCCATCGAGAGTATTGAAGGACATGTTCGATTTCGATATGATTAACACTCCTTTCTTTAACGCTTCGGCGAGTAGTATTGCCCTGGTGGCGGTTTTATTATTGCTCTCGACACATTGTATTACTACGATTCGGTATTCGATACAGCGGATTTGTGACCGACGGTACAAGGGAAAGGAGCCATCGACACTTCCATATGTGCTACCAGGGATTGGCTCAGCATTGAGCTTGATCAGAAATCCCCATGGATTCTTTAATTACATTGTGTATGTCAACTCACCCTTATTTTTCTACTCAGCTAACATTTCTCAGTCAGAAAGTCGACAATGGTGAACCCATTCGCATGCGTCTAGGCAACGTCCACGCCTATCTCATCCACGGCACAAGAAACGTCCAGCAAGTCTTTCGATGTTCAAAAGAACTCACATTTGAAGAGTTTGCTCTCAGAGTAGCTCAGAAAGTCAAACGTCTCCCCGCAAAAGATGCTGCGTTAGTAGCAAAGGATATATCAGGATCGTCACGGCTGCCATTAACTGAGACTCGTGAGGAAGATCGCATATGGAGAAAGTTCCATGAGATCTATGAGTCCCACCTTATTGGCACCAATGCTGTATCTGCTCTTACAGAGCTGTTCATTGATACTATGATTGATGAGCTCAGTACGGTTGGTACTGAGGGACTTATTGAGATTGGCATTGACGAGTTTATGAAGCATCATATGTTTCGAGCTTCTACCATCGCTCTCGCTGGTCGGAAAGTCTTTGACATTGATCCCAATTTCGCAGATGTGTTTTGGGCTTACGATGAAGATTTCATGTCTTTACTCTACGGTATTCCCAAGTTTCTCTGTCGAAAGGGGTCAAACGCCAGAGACAAGTGCTTGGAGACCGTGAAAGGCTATCTCGATCAAGGCTGGCAAAATCTTGATTGGAGAGCTTGTCACGAACAAAACCATGATTGGGAGCCAAACTTTGGCTCTAAGCTTGTTCGCGAAAGAGAAGTTGCCATGGGGAAATATGGCATTGGCCTTGATGGAAGAGCTTCTTTTCAGATGGGTCTCATCTGGAGTATCAACTCAAATGCTATTCCGATGACGTCTTGGATCATCATCGAGATTCTGCGCCGACCAGAGGTTTTCAAAAGGATACAAGAGGAAATTGCTACGGTCTTTGACAAGGACACCAAGCAGGTTGATATTGTGGCACTCAAGAAGTTGCCATTACTCAACTCAGTATACTTTGAGTGTCTTCGTCTAAGATCATCAGTGTTCGTAGTCCGCAAACTACGAAACTCGATCGAACTAGACGGCTACACACTCAAAGAGGGCAATCTCGTCCTCGCACCATTATACCTTGCCCACAACGCCCCAGAAGTATGGTCGTCAGCCTCACACCCCCCAGAGGAATTCTGGCCAGAGCGCTTTATCAAGAAGGGCAACTCTGGAATCTCAGCAGGCAATTATTTCCCCTACGGAGGCGGCGCAGCGATGTGTCCGGGGCGGAATTACGCCAAGCAGGAGATTCTGTCACGGGTTGTTTTGTTCTTTGCACACTTTGAGTTTGAGCCCTTAAGGTTTGTGGATCGTGATGGGAAGACGTCGGATAGAGGGCCTGAAGTTGGGAATGAAGCGAGGGGTGTTGCTAGGGTTGATAGAGATTTACTTGTCAGATTACGGCGCGTTTAGGATACCATGAATCAATTGCTAGGATCTATTTCGACGATGGGAAACTTTATTGCCCATTTTACCGAGAATAATTACTCAAAATACAAAGGTGATGTCTAATCTATGGTATGAACTGCTTGATGACAGAGAAGGAGATCAATTGGTCTCCAGGCTTTGCGACTCTTGCAGCGGGATATGCCCATGATGGGGTCATCAAGTACATGTAAAGAATAACCCAAACGTACCCAAACCGTTTTGACCATGTCCCCTGCATACCACGAAAAATATGCTGAACTCCATCCTCACACATAATCACCAGCGCTGTTGTAACGAAATAGTTGATAACGTTAGTCTCCTGTGCAGATATCCCAAGCGCCCTATCAGCGGGGAAATGCAAAGCCCCAGAAATAAAGAAACATCCGATAAGCTTGCAGTAACGAGAAACAAGACCCTTTGGCATGTGAAGAATCCCATGGACAAGGAAGTCTGAAAGCGAGGTGAGGTGACGTCGTAGCGTCTGATGCCAGAAATTACCCCAGAAGCGCCTAACGCTGTAAGCCTCGGAGAGGCTACCCCAGATCGGGGGTAGCATTTCGACCGGGTACAGGTTTAGGCTGAGGTTTAATAGTGAAAAAGTACTGTTGATGAAATGGATGACGCAAAAGGTGTTGAGCCAGAAACCAAAGGTGGCGAAGAAGCGAAATATTGCCTCTTCGGGGGTGATTTGGCTGATGCGTGTCAGCAAGTGTTCCTTCTGGGGAGATATCATGTTGGGATCTGGTGGTGGTAGGACGGCAAAGACGTCGAGGATGAGATAGCTGATGATAGCATTTTTCGCATGTCTTGTAAGTTCCTGGCTGCGGGACGGTACGAGAGAGGGTGTATGGCTAGACCAAGGAGGGATTTGGGATATCTGCTTCCTCGTACCAACACCACGCATGTTCCAGAGATTGCTGACCCCAAAGGACGCACGCTTCGTAAAGGATGGCGATACACCCTCGAAGGACAGCCTGCTCAGGCAGAGATCGTCAAACGTCTTCAAGCATTGAATCCACATTGATGTAGATAACAATGCCACATGTAGACGACTGGGCAATGCATCGAGGATGGCCTGATTGAAGAACGAGGTAAGCAGAGCGACAACCGCTGCAATGGCCGGTCGGACACGGTTTGAGGGGGCTGTGAACCCCAGACTCCAGGCTGTAAGGCCCTGGGACGCCAGCGCAAGGAGAAATGCGGCGAGAGCGGTCATGATGATGAGTGAGGCAAGAATTAACGTTAGCATGAATATGGAGATATTTATAACCTTCGAAACCGGGCCGTTGAGTAACACTGCCATTCCGTGCCGCGCCGTACAAAGGTTACTCAACCTGTGAACGCCTACTCAGCGATGGTCCGAACACAAAGGCCCATTCAGGCTTCACCGCACAGAATCCCGTATCGTATTGAGAGATCACGGTTTCATTTTAAATGGAGTTTTGCTTAAATCTTACACTCACTTACAAATGGCAACAGTACCCGAAGGATCGCCCACATGCCGTGTACAATCCCTGCAAATCGCGATTAGCGGCTAACGTGAGAATATACGGCAAGGGGTGCGTATAAGCGACCAATAGAATGTTCACTCAGACAACGACCGGCAATGAGAAGCATGTACGTGGCGCAGTTTATTTTTTCTATTCAACCAACTCGACTCAAGTTTCAGACGCAAAGATTGACCACGCCATGGATCCAGTGTAATACAGACCAACAAACAAACACAGCCAGACCAACGATCCAAGACCCATAGCGACTCGCTTCACGTTTCTAAGAAAAGCAGCTTCGTTGACACGTGGAAACGGCTGACCCTGCGGAACAGGCCTGTCTAGAAATCGCGCCAGGAGTTCCCATCCCATACTCGGTTGGTACTCGAGCAATTGACCCGCAGGCACGATATCGTGCACCCACTGGTTATGCTTATGGTATAATTCCTCCGAGGGGACTTGCTCGAGGTTGAATTTGTCGGAGTAGTACTTTGACCAGGCTATGATAAGGTTGCTGGAGTGAATCACGCCGGGGATCCAATAGCCGAGGATGCGGTACCACTTTGAGCGGAGATCAATGCCCAGACCGTAGTAGGACGCGAGCCAGACCTGCGGGTTTTTGCGGACAGAGAGGATCACCTAAAATTGTGAGTAATCTGTAACTGAGAGCAAGTAATTCGCACCTTTGCATTGGGGTAGAATGTCAGCATATCATCGACGAGAGCGCTAGCAGGCGGTTCAAAGACAGCTTCAAAGCCATCATACAGCTTCTTCACCGCTTTGAGCCTCTCATTGCGGTCTTGGATAGCAAGTACCCTTGCACTTTCTTTGACACGGGAGATTGGTGCTGGAGGATCTCCAAGGTGAAAACAAGGCGTTACACCTAGAATCTCAAGACCTTTCTTGAGACTTGTTGTAGAGGTGCGCGGAAGACCGGCCTGAGACGTTAGTGATTTGACAAGCTTGGCGAGGAGAAACGTACAACTATGATCTTTACGTCTGAAGATGCTGACATTGTGATGGTAGGGTGAATGTTCCTTGTAGAGCATGAGTGGAAGAAGTATCTATAGATGTTCTCCCGGCCGTGAATGTTATAGTCTGAGCTTACTATGGACCAGAGGTGGAGCAGGATGCGGTTGTGGCGTGGCCGTTTGTTTTCAGGGCGAAGCTAATGAGGTCTAAATTTAAACTAAACTAGCGATGTTTCGGCTAGGGCTGATGGTGAGATACGTACTCATTAGGGTAGCTTTCTTTCTTTCTGAGTTTGGCATTGTTGTGAAGGCATTCTCAGCATCAATCGTGATGGCGGTGCATCTGTTTTTGGTCGTCTTTCTGGCGGTTGTTTATTTGGCTCAGTATAGGAGCTCCCCAAAGTTACCCTCTGGTCTTCCAAAACTGAAGCGTGATTCATATCTGCCTTTCAGATTGCAGTGGGCGTATCTCACAGATTGTCGACAGCTTTTTCTCGAAGCATATCAAACAGTAGGTCTCCTCTAAGAGTCATGAGCGAAACTAACAAATCAGTTCACCAAACATGGCAAGACCTGTGTATTGCCCAGCATGGGCTTCAAAGATGAAATCCATCTAGTACATCATCATACCCAATAGGCCGCTTCACAACCAGACACTGTGCTCAGTCCAATTGAAGGATTTCGGGAAATCAACAAGGGAGACTGGAACTCAGGACATGCCAGTTACATACAAGATCCATGGCAGAGTATCGTCATCAAAGATGGGTCGTCTTCCTGAGATACTTGCTGCTGCGGTCGATGATGAGCTCCAGTATGCTATTTCTGAGTATATCAAGCCTGGGCATGGTGATGAGCTTGATGTTTATGAGGCTATGAAGTGGATTGTAGCTCAAGTCTCGAGTCGGTTCACTGTTGGCCTTCCTCTTTGTGAGTCTTCGATACTTTTGTTTGATGTTAGCTAATGTTCAAGGCCGCGATAAGGACTATCTGAAAGATTCGCTGGCATTTGCAGACCTGTTCATCTTGAATTCTGGGTTATTGATCTACACTCCATCGCTTCTCAAGCCGCTGGTTGGGTTCCTCGTCACATTGCCAACACGGTACAGACGATGGAGGATTCAAAAGCATATCCGACCACTCTATGAGGAGAGAACCAAGAAGCTACTGAATCCTGGGCTCTATGAGAATGGCGAAGAACCGACAAAGAATCTGCAGATGATGATGCGATATGCTATCAGCAAGCATGGTAACCAAGTTACGCCATCTCAGGTCTCTGATCGGCTTTGTCTTGCAAATCTTGCCTCGTTCCATCAGACTGCGGTTGCTATCAGCAGTGTCTTGCTCAATATCGCAGCGTCAGATGCCGAGTTCAATACCGTTGCAGTTATCCGAAAGGAGATGGCTGATGTACTTGCAGACAGCGGTGGCGTCTTTGACAAAGCATCGGTTTCTAAAGTGATACAGAAAGATAGCGTTCTCAGAGAATCGATGACAACACATGGCTTTGGAAACAGAGCCATGATTCGCAAGGTTGTTACGCCAGCTGGTCTCAAAACTCCAGACGGCCATACTCTCCCTAACGGCTCAACGATGTCAATCCTCTCATATCCCGTTCATCAAGACCCTGATATCTACGAGAACCCTGAGAAGTTCTACCCTTTCAGATTTTCCGATATGAGGACAGGTCCCGACGGCAAAGACACTAACCCAACTCTGTCGTTTGTATCGACTTCTCCAACATATCTTCCTTTTGGACATGGAAAACACGCTTGTCCGGGACGATTTCTTGTTGATTTCGAGATGAAGATGATTTTATATCATGTTTTGAACCGGTTTGATATTGAGCTGCTTCCTGAGCATAATGGAGTTCGGCCGGAGAGTCAGTGGGTTACAGAGGCTGTTATGCCGCCTGTTGGTGTTAAGCTGCGATTTAAGAAGAGAGAATCCGCTTAGTGTACCATAGAACGTGATTTAGAATATCAAGATGTCATTTTGATCTCAGCCGTTGCGCGAATCTTGTGCCGCCAAATTTAGTGAAGCACCCACTGAAGATACGCTATAAAGCATCCGTAAGCCAATCACGTAGTGGCAGTGCACGAAACGAAGCCGCTGCCTACCCCTGCACAAAGCTCGAGTGGGTAAGCCTGCACATAAAATACCCAACTCCGTGAGATTTCCTCCTCATCCACATCATCCTCAGCATGCCACGAATCGCAGTTCTTCTGTCTTATTACCGGCACTGGGCCATTTGTGCGCTCGCATTTGCACTTTGCGCTCAAATGCTTCACGATAAGAATTATTCTATTCGGCATGCCCCGTTTGATATCGGGAAGTATCTGTTGGCCTTCTTGAGCGTCTGATTGATTGATACTTAAAGCTTATGACGCCTCAGCGAGGCATATCAAGCCACCACACTGAAAAATCCTATTTAACTCTAGCTTTTAGAAGGCAATATACGCATAGCCTTAATAAAGATAAGCCTCTTAATTAAAAGCAGAATAATATGCTTTTATAATGACTCAATCAGTAACCTTATTGACAGCTGCTGGAGGTATAAGAAGCCGTCTCAGACCCTAATCCCTCATTGCTAGAGCCTAGATCTAGCTTTCAGGATGAGGAGATAGACTTCAATAAAAAAGCTTAATCCCCCAGACATGGCCACTGACGAAGTCACACGTGGCATGAATAAACACAGTCAAAATCACATTAAGTTCCCTCGAAGAGGGCTTGAGCGTCTGAGCGTTCTACTTTGTGTTTCTGTATCATCGGTTCTTTAGTCCCTTGAGGCACCTACCGCAGCCAAATGTATGTATCGAAAGATAGAACTGAGAATGTGGCTGACAGTGGCAGGGCGCGAGCTTCATCAATGGACATTGGGCCGAGTCTGTCAGTCAGCCCGCTGGGTTACCGTTCAGGCATTGGTCAAGGACAATTGAAAACAGTGGGTTGATCAGATACAAGTGGGTGATCTTCACGTATATAAGAGTTATACTGACGAGGCAGGCATCTGTTCAACCAAGAAAGACTCGACGTCACAAGCCCGGAAGGTCTCAAAGAGTTGCTTGGTCAGAACAGCTATGACTACGTCAAGCCTCATCTCCTCCGCGCAATGGTCGGCAAGATCTTGGGTTATGGGCTACTCCTATCAGAAGGAGATGTTCACAAGGTATGTTCATCGGCCCAGTATGAGACTAAAGCTGACACCCTCAGATGCAAAGAAAGAACTTGATGCCGGCGTTCAGCTTCCGTCACATCAAAGAGCTATACCCCGTCTTCTGGAGCAAAGCACAAGAGCTAGTCCACGGGATCGAAAAGGAACTCAAAGAGGAGCCAACTTCAGAGATTGATATCGTCGACTGGGCAAGTCGAGCCTCTATGGACATCATTGGTTCTGCAGGTATGGGTCATGAGTTCAAGTCTTTTGCAGATCCAAGCATTGAAGATACCATGAAGATGTATGGATCGATGGTGAAGCAAATTCGTGGCGCTACGCTCTTGACGGTTCTTCAACTGATACTTCCCTCCATTATCACGGATTACCTGCCAGTTCAGAGAAACAAGGGCGTTTTGGCAGCCTCTAAAGCGGCGAGGGAGACATCCCAGCGACTCATCAACGCGAAGAAGGTTCAGATGGCTGCCAAGGAGAAACTATCGCCTGATATAATATCTACGGCACTTGAGTCTGGTCATTTCCACCGACGAAGGACTCGTTGATACGATGATGACTTTCTTAGCTGCTGGTCACGAGACCAGTGCGGCAGCGCTAACGTGGACAATCTTCCTTCTAGCAAAGAATCATGATATCCAGGACCGCCTTCGAGAGGAGATTCGACAGAATGTTGATGGTCTGACAGACGACGTTGACGCCAAAAGGCTCGATAGCCTCTCTTATCTCCATGCAGTCTGCCAGGAATCACTGAGGCTCTACGCACCAATCCCCTTCACCGTCCGCGATGCCCTCAAAGACACTCAAATCCTCGGAACATTCATCCCCAGAGGAACAATGGTGATACTCTGTCCCTGGGCTATCAATAGAGCCCACGAACTCTGGGGCCCTGATGCAGACGACTTTGACCCTGAGCGATGGATGGCACCTGGACAAGCCAACTCAGGCGGTTCAAAGAGCAATTACGCATTCCTGACATTTCTACACGGACCTCGAGGTTGCATTGGTCAGAAGTTCTTACTAGCTGAGCTCATGGCCCTTACATGCGCGTTGGTAGGGAGATACAGGTTTGACATTGACAAGGACTACGAAGTACAGGATATCACGGATGGCATGGTGGCGAAGCCAAGTAAGGGATTAAAAGTTTTTGTGGAGGAAGTTCAGGGTTGGTGAGCATAGATCGTGTAGCAAAGTATAATTGTGGTATTCACCCTCATGCATGACGAGAAATGTCTCATAAGCCGGTATTTGCTTGTGCCCAGCTACAACCAACAAAGGGGTCAGCGACATGTCACAAAGCTAATCTGTGCCACTTTTTACGTGGTCGTAGCAAGGATGTCGTCCCCATACTTATTCCCACACCGTAAGATCTAACGTCGCTCCCTATCCCTGTCAGCTCTGATAACAAGCTCCATGCTTGTAATCTAAGCGGGTAAAATACGACTCGGTGTTGGGTCAGGGAATGAATCGAAAATAGCAGAAGCTCTGAGGGACTTGTTGGTCCTGGGGACTGTTGCAGATCCAGTGCCCTTCATTCTGGGGTTCAAGTTCTCGCTCGAGGTTTTCGCTCTTCTTCTCAGTCAGCTTTCTCGTATTCTTCACTCTTCATTCAAGCCATCATGTCAATAGCAGACGGTTCCTACGCCCGAGGGGTTCTTCTAAACGGTTGTAAAGACCTTATCCCAGGCCTTCAGAATGCCTACGGCTATGTTCCCAGTCTAGCAGCTGGAATCGTCTTTTGCCTCATCTTTGCCGCTACGGGGATTTGTCACATCGTTCGATCGTTCCAGAAGCGAAAAGCCACTTCGTACCTGCTAGCCATTTCCTCGTACACCGAACTCGTCGGCTGGATTGGTCGAACGTGGTCGTCGAAGTGCGCTTACAACAAGATTGCTTTCCTTCTTCAGATCACTACCCTCGTCGTCGCTCCGATCTTTGTCGCTGCTGCCATCTACGTCACGCTGGGATATCTGATCAAGGCGGTTGGACCTCAATACTCTGTCATAAGACCCAAGCTTTACCTGTGGATCTTCCTCGTCGTTGATGTTCTGGCTCTTCTAATCCAGGCCGGTGGTGGTGGTCTTGCTTCGGGGGCAGCGAACAAGGGCAAAGACACCAAGCCAGGCGCCAACCTGATGGTATCTGGTATCATCTTCCAACTCGTCAGCATGACTGGCTTTTGCATTCTCTTTGCAATCTTTGTCTTGAGAACACGAGGTCTTGAACTCACCAAGGGTCAACGTTTTGTTATTTACGCCACAATCATATCTGTCGTGTTTGTATACATCCGATGCATCTACCGAACGGTCGAACTTCTTGAAGGTTGGGGTGAGAAGTTGATGAAAACTGAGGGATATTTCATTGGTCTCGATGGTGTTTGTATCGCAGTTGCGATTCTGATCTTTTGTATCTTTGATTCAGCTGTGTTGCTCGATCATGACAAGCAGCCCGAGATTTCTTTCAACGAGCTCCACACTGGTTCTGCGAAATGATGCATTCATGGAGCTGGGGCTGCTGATTGGTACTGGTGCACGAGGAATGGCCTGCTAAAAGCACGCTACACCTTGTTGCTGAAACTTTAGTTTATAATAAACGCATCTTGTTCATCGCCCGATTTGAATTGCCCAGCCACTCTATAAATTAAGGCAGTTTGTATCGATATGTGGACGAAGGCTTATCGCTTATCGCCGTTCAGTCCCTTCCTTCGGCGTGAGCGAACACCCTCAAGCTTTTTCTTTCCTCATCCTTTTCTCTGTTCATCCACGTTCGGGAAGGAATTGTCCTGGCCAGTGTTACCATACCAAACACTTCCGTTGCCAGGGACCTCCTTTGACTCTTCTTCTTCTTCATCATCATTGCTTCAGAATACACACCACAGAATCATTACATCTTCTTGACGCCCCCATGGAGTCTCCGGGCAGACTCCGATATCCTCATATTGAGAACCCCCCGAAATTCATAGAATGCCCGTTTCACAAACACGATAGCGTCCGCTTTTACAAATGTGCCAACCTGCCTTTGCAATCAATGCAAGGTTTGTATAATCATCTAGAAACCTCGCACGAAGCCGACACCCTCCTTTCCCGTTGGACTTGCCCGAAATGCCGCAAGGACATGGATGGTCGCTGGCATCATGAGTCGCAATGTGCCCCTACTACCGCGGGAAAATCAGGCATTCTGTTCAAGTCGGAGCTGGCACAATTACGGGCGGCCAATGCGGGTGAACGACGAGTCGAGGCAGCATGGTATAAGCTTTAGAACTTCTTATACCCGGACCTGGAAAGACCAAGGACACGCTTTGTGGAGATTGCGGTTCCTTTCCTTACAGCAAAGGCTCGGATCGCATCACTGGGTACTGACACTCAGAATCGTGTACTTGACACCATATACAAGACTCACGACTCCACCAAGAATGATGGCGACAGACCTCCAACCTCACAACTGAACATCGCAGGGCCCGCACCAACAGTGCCTTACGGTACACAGTCCGGTTCTAGCTTGTATCAAGATGGAGTACAAGTTCCAAAATCCCAGCCAGTGCAGAGAATATCTCCCGATCAACGGTTCTCTGACAGCAAATATGTGGCTAATATACGAAACTCGAATTCCCAGCAACCACCACGACAGGACTCCAACCTACAGGCCACTCAAAATGAAGCTCGATCTCAAAAGAAGCGCAAGATGAGTCAGCAGAATTTGCAACAGGCTCCTCATCCACAACTCCGTGATAGCGGATCTCTTGCTCAGCAGCAACAAGTGAATCAGTATGCACCACAACCACAGACCTCCCATCTGCAGCTTGCACAGACGAGTCAGTAAGTAGTCCCGCCAGCAAAGTTATTTTCACATCCCTGACCTGCATAGTCAAAGCCAAAATTGGGAACAACAGCAACGGTCTCAAGCCAAACAAGCCTTTGATAAGTGGATTCATGATAATCGGATTCGTGATAATTGGATTCAAAGTTTATCTTATCAGCAGCCACCACGTAATGCTGGCATGCAACTGCCAGACAACTCGTCTGGACCTAGTGTAACGCGCTCGTCTCAACCTAGCGTAACGCCTGTGGATGTTTCTGGCATGCGGGGAAGCTCGATAAACCAACATAGTCTCGGTACTCCGGATCCTCAATCTCAAGGATATTCGGCAAGTAATGGATTCGACATCTCCTCCAATTCGCTTCAGTCCAATATAATACCAGCGGAGAATCCAAGCGAAGTGACAGGATCTATGGCACCACAGAGCATCGGTGTTTCTCAGCCGCAACATCTGGACGATGCGCGGGTCCACTCACAGTCTATGAATTATGAAGATTCGCTGAAGGGCCATCTGAACCCCTCACAGTCTATGCCCCCTTAAAACCACTATTTAGCCAACAATTCAGGGTCTCTTGCTAGGAACATAAGGGATCCATCCCCTTGATATGGTTGACCGAGAAGGTCTCTTCAATGGTATTGATGTGAGGTATCTCGATGACGGAAAAGAAACGGTATTAGTCTGACGGATTAGCCTACTCGAGGCTGAAAACTATGGAGTGGAATAAAGCTAGAACTCAGTGGTTTCTTAACATACGATCAGCGTCCAGCGTTATGACAATACCAAGCAGTGTCCTGAATTGAAAGTACACGATTGCACACTATTGACTAGCATGAGAAAGACTATGGGACCATTCTTAGCGACTCGGCAATTTGAATCAGGCGATAAGCAAGTTGGGTTTATTGTGAAGTAGAATTCCCAGTGACAGGATGCAATGAGAACATGATGTGGATGGCAGTGAGTTATAGCTCTTTTATAAAGTATTGGCACAGACTACATGTGCTATTTGCGCTGAGACTTGTGGCTAAGAACATATCCCGGCCGAGAGAACTTAAGTTAAAACTAAACAAGACTTTAAAGTGCTCTATAAAAACGCTCGGCTGGAAGATGCACATCAGATTGGGAGCAAGCACAGTAGTAACAGAGTAATTGGGCACTCAAGATAAATTGCTGCTGTTGGGCCCCAAGCGAATAAACCCATTCAGCTCATCGGATTCTGCGCCTCACTTGAATCGAAGAGAAATTTTAATTGGCTTTTGATTTAGTGAGGCCACCATTTGCATAACTTACCGAACATCATGACATGCCATAAACAATTTAGATGGCGTAATGCATAATGCGTAACGGGATGGCTCATGATCGTTTAGGATTTGAGTGACGAATGCACCGAGAGATCTTCCAAGGGCTCCTGATGAATTCGATGCACGGTTGGTCCTGGTCTTGGGCACATATGAGGCCCGCTGACCGCCAGGCTGCGTTCATATCCAGTCATGGCCTGAAACAGCTCTTTCGGTGATCATCCGCCTTGGAAGGGTTTCCGGCACTCCATGTGTGCTTAGCTGACAACTGAAAGCTGTATACCATCAGGGTTCGCTCGGCTTAGGCGATTGGACGTGTAAGCCACTCTCATTCAATAGGTACGACTAGTACTTTTTGGGCCTTCCGTAGAAGCGTTGGACAAAGGCCTCAAACCTGCATTTATGCGCGACATACTGGCATGAAGCAACCTCCCGAGAGAGTCAAGTGCGTCATTTCAACCCAGCTGCCAATCTCGTGGCTTGCCTGTTGAAGTGGCGGATAAAAATATAGCAGCTCCGCATTTGCGTCGCTCAATACGACTGTGTAGTCATGAAGCTTTACATTTCAAGCCATTATCGTTCCAGCGAGTAGACAGCCTATCTTGAAAACTGCTGATAGGTAAGGTAAAGTTCATGAAGAATTGATTGCGTTTCAACCTCTATTTAGCCTCCTTCGACCATCTGATCTCTCATCAAAAGTTCCGGTGTCAACGCTTCCACAATTGCGTACCTAGCTCGTAATGACCCGAGAATGACCCAATATTATTGGCTCAAGTCGTACAGGTGGCGTCTGAGCTGCGCATTGTTGCATTCAACCCTACCCGGAAGTCAGTATGATTGGTGGAATGTCAAGAATTCACACATTTGTGTTGTGTATTCTAGAAAGGAACAAGATGATCAGCCTGAGATCCTGAGACTGTGAGGCCCGGAATATAAGGGACATCAGTGTTCGTAAACACAAGGAGAGTATCAACACGTCTGCGAAAGTTCTTCATGATGTTTCTCTGCGGACTGAATCGTTTACCTATATTTTCCCAGCAGTTCAAGCTCTGCACACAAAGACATACAGAAGAAATGACAGAAACAAAGTTTCACAAGCCTCCCACAAGTCAGAACACCTCCCAGTCCAACGGCAGCTCAGCCCCCCCATTGGATGACAGAGAGGTCAAGTGGATCAGCTCTGACCAATGTGATCCATGGGATGATCATCAACCTAATGCACCTTTACCCGGATGTGTCCCACCCTTGTCCCCCGGAAATGACATGAACTCTCAAGGTTCATCTCTAGGAGGAACAGAAGATGAAGTTGATGTTGATGACATTCAACAGTGGGAACAAGAGCTTGCCGCGAGTGAGTGGTTCCAGACACTGATACTTGAGCTCAAGACATGCGCGTTTGCAAGGTTCAGGATTTGGATGGAAAGATTGGGATATATCACACCAACAAAAGAAATACTTCATTCTCCAGAACCCTCCGAATCTTCATTTATACATCCACTGAGCCATACAGGAGCAGGTGATGGCCACGATCTCAATGAAGATGAATTGGCATTATTATCTCGTTCAACCTCCTCAGCAGTGTTTCTATATCTTGCTTGCCCTTTTTACATCTATGATCAAGAAAAATGTCAAGAGTGTTTGTTTACAAGCGACCTTCGAAGTATTGAAGATCTGGTCGAACATTTGTTCCAGTGTCATTCACGCCCATTATACTGTCCGCACTGCTACGAGACATTTGACAGTCAAATCAGCCGCGATGATCACGTTTTGGAGGAGAAGTGTCAAAAGCGCATCCCAGGTCCGCTATTTGGGCTCACCGAGAGTCAGAAGGTGATGTTGCTTGATGTTGACATGGACGTTCAATGTACCGATCGAGAGGCACTTTGGTTTCGAATTTGGTCTATTGTATTTCCCGATACAACAGAGCCTCGGTCATGGTTCCTGGATCGAGACCCCGGGTTAAGCATTTCTATGATGCGTGACTTCTGGAACTCTAATGGATTTGGATATATTGCAAAAACTCTGGAAGATCGGGGAATATCACCAGAGAACTCCACGAATCTTATCCATATCTTGTACGAAATGGTTCTGGAGGACCTGTTGATTGGTGTCATGGACGAGCGGAAATGTTGCAGCACTACGCTGGCTCCGGGGTGACTCGGCTTAGGGTTCACTATCATAACAACGAAGCCGATAGTTTCATAATCTACGTCAATAAATAAAGGCAATGGTATTATCTATTGTCACTAGTGTCCTTTCAAGAACCTCCGTTTCACATGCTAGTGCCAAACTTGAGGGGAATATAGTTAGGGAGCGAATCCACGACTGCACTAATAACGTCGAATTCGAATATGGGGAAAAGACCAAGCCTTGAAAGCGGCCAATTGGAATTTTAACATGGTAATTTATTGTGTAGGCCTCAAACATCAATGCAGTGGTAACTGATTCTCAGGCCTTCAGGATCTTTGTCTATGCGGTGATACCATGAAAGTCGTGAATTACAACAGACATGAATGATATGAGATTACTGTGAGCCAAATGAGGTGTAACCTGAGCTTCTTGATGTTGACGCTTCGCTTCCGTATCTAGCTCGAAGTACTTATAATTGTGAAATATGTTGAAGGTTTTGTTTGGACGTAACTGACTCATATAAGCTCAAGATGTCCACCTTATAAACGAGTCCGAACCCACAGCTGTGTCCATAATAGACTCTCGTGACAACGCCCTGTCCAGAACAGGCCCGAGATGTTGGTCTATCTAAGTAATGAAAAGCTTCCTGCTATAGCCCCCAATGCATCCCAGGATATTCAATCTGCCGCAAACCTCGCAATCCCGGAGCGTAAAGAAGACCACAGGCGATTGTGTGATAGACGTTCTATCAACCATTTAGTCAAACATATCGGGCATCTGAGCTGAATGGAGATCGTCTTCTATGAACGCAAAGTTCTCCATGGAAACTTGATGTGCCACGATATTCTCCATTGCAGTAACCGAATTTGGACCCATAGAATGCCAATTTCTTCCATCATCAGGATGATTCAGACCTGCGGAGAGATTCATGAATGGGCAATTGACCTGCTGATTCTGGAAATCCGGGAGCATACCGCAGTTGAAGTTGCTATTAGATGTGTCGAAACTGGCTGAATAAGGCCAGTCTTGCATTAGATCAAAAGGCTCGTTGTTGTTCTTGATAGTGCTGAGCCCTGGAGGCTTGCAGTCATGCCCCAACTCTCCCTCCTCTTTTGGTTTTCTTCCAGTACATTCAATGCTTCTAGTCGGACTGCGTTTGAGAGACTTCTTCTCTTTTTGTTCAAAGCAATCTTCAACTTTGGCAAGGATTGCGGACAGCAGCGGGCGCAGCTCATCCGCACAAGGTACATTTTGCGTTTCCCTCAAACTTGAGATGATACTCTGCTCTTCGCTCTTCCATATGCCACGGATAATTCCTGTTATCTCTTTGAAAACACCATCCTGATAAGGGTTCAGTGATAGCCCGAGCTTGCCGAACAGTATCCTGCATATCTCATGCCACTGACGTTCAGGAGAGGAACTTCTGTCAACACGGTCCTTGAGTGCTTGTTGCGCAACGGGTGAAACGCCATCGTTGTTGTTGCACTCAGCGATCGGACAAGACTGTAATAGCACATGCTCCTCGTATGACTCGGACGAGGAGAAGCCCTCAAAGCATCTGGTGCACGAGTAATTGGACGTGTGCCGCCTTTTTAAATGTTGCTTGACGTCTGATATTCGAATCATTTTCAGGTTAATGCAATCGAGATGGCGTTCGGGGTCCTTTCTGTAGTAGGGACATGCAAACGTCTCAAGCCTCTTATTGGTGTCGGTTGTCATGGAGGTACGACTCCTTTTATGAGATGCCTTGGTATCGTCGGCCCTTCTCTTTGCATTCAAAGTCTTGTCTGTGCTCTTGTCATCTGAAAGGGCCAAATCGTTTTGGTGTCCTTCCTTACAAAGCTGCTCTTGACTGTTGCCTTTTGGGAGCAAGGTTGGTTTTGATCTCATCGTCCCAGTCTCCGAATACTCTCCTTTCGCGGATGAAGCTGTTCTTTGTCGAAGACTCCCTCCATCGTGGAGGGATTCTCTGTCTGTCATTTCCGCGTAGGCTTCTAGAGAACGATACAACCCAGAGGCCAGATATCGTGTATCGCAAACTTCTGTCCTATCGTTGTGATATACAGTAAACGGTCAGCTTTCTTGAATGTGTAGAAGAGCGGCATTTACCATACATTGAGACTGGCAATCATCTTTCGGAGGATCGATAGTCTGTATATGATGGCTGTGCGGGTCTTTGACATCAATGGCAGTGCCCAAAATCTCATATGGCTGTTGAGACTCCTGAACATTGCACTGTTTGCCTGATACAAAAGGCAACGGAGCTGTGTTGGCCAGTCCTCTATCCCTCGCTGCGCGGGCAGTATCAAGATTGCCATAGGGGGACTCATTTGAATGCCCTACAAATACCCTCGTCTTTGAAGAACTGCTGTGTCCAATTTTCATCGTGCGACCCTCCAAAGTCTCAAGTGATGTCACAGTCGGATATCCTTACCGGAGAACGGATGTAGGCTCGATTATATTGCAAGACCATAAACCTTGCCAATTCGTGATACAAGGTCAGGTCTCTTGAGGTTTTGGAAATTGCTTAGTGGTCTGTTTCACGCAGGTTTAAGGGTTGAGGGATTGCACACAACAAGGCAACGGGGGACCGTCTCCTAGACATGGCTAATTTGTTACAAATACGGGAGGGGTGTGCAAACATGTGCAAAATGCAGACACTCAAGGCAGATTAGTGAGACGCGTGATTATTCCATTGGTGGGCAATTGAATGGACGGGCGGTATGCTGCCTTAACTGTGTCTTGATAGTTGATGTTTGCATCGTGCGCCTCACTCGTTCATAGTATTAAATGTTAAAAAAAAAATATTATTATAGCCTCAACACGTATGGTTGATATTCTGCGAGTATCTAATTCATGGTTTCTAGTCGCTTATGCTAAAAAGGCACGCCTCAAAATCACAAAAGTTGGTACATTTTCAATCTCCTTCCAAAGTCCAAGGCAGCAGAAATCCGCGTTGGGCTGCTTAAAGCTTTTGTCTTAATAGATTCGTTATCGCTTCATGTTGGGTTGTGAGGCTGTGCAATGGTGCCAGTCTGGTAAGCAGCCTGCCTTGAAGGTCAAGCCCTTCATCCGACAGCCACTCTTGAATACGTTCATCGTATCCTTGGCGCTCAGTTGGATGATTCGAATCGCTGCATTTGCGGCTGAGTTAGCGTACATGGCTTGGTGTAGTGGATCCTTGCTACAAACCTCGTTGAAGATGTGATCGAGGAGGGCATGCTGAACAAGGCAGTGACTTTATGATGAGTTCACGGCGAAATGTCATGTTCTGATTCAAAAGTTCTGCCAAACGTATAAATAGCTAGTATTTTCGGTCCCAAGTGCCATGCTCCGCAACCGCGGATACGATGACATGATGCTATACACAATCGCGTACTCGATTTTGAACAATTCCTCACACTGCCCAGTCACAGCACAGTCAACAGGACTCGAATAGTTAGCTCCGAGTCTGGCCAATGCGAACCGGAAATGCGAACACCTAGGACTTGGCGGCTAGGAAAAACTGAGTCAGTGGCGGCGAATGAGAGTTGATAATGTGTCTCACAACAGTCAATAGTGGAATCCTGCATCGAATGAGAGCTTCGGACAGGGGTTCTGCCACAGGAAATATTCCACATTTGCGCACAGAGACCACGCAAATGTGAGGAGGCCTCTGCGACGAATGTGATTTACGAATGAGATTTCCCCCCCGCAGCAGCGGGACACAATAGATGATCTCACCCCTCCGCATCCGCGTAGGACAGGACGCACCTGCGGATGGCATGACCGATCGAAGGCGGTGCGGTTGCTTGGAAGCTTGTATTTCCAGTTGTAGTCCGCGATCCTGTTCCCCCGAAGCCGAAGGTTAAGGTTATCGGTGAGACAAATAACGGGGTGTGTCACAACACTATTCCTCTTTCGATAGTAAGAAACTGTAAATACAGTTACTTGCAGGGCTTTTTCGCAAGGTAGAAGAGCAATATGCCTAATAGGCTAATTCGCAGGGCAGCTTTATTTCCGCGGTTGTGGGAGCTCTCTGGAATAGCTGCGCGTATGTGTAGTAGAGAGCCAGCTTCACGATGGAACGGCAGCAGAGCCTCAAAATGCATACACCGTTGTGTAAGAGGCAGACTACTGCCTTTTATAAGTTCGCAGGCCTCTGTCGGTTCGCTCAAGGGCCTCAGCAACACAGGCGCCCATGTTACATATCTGAGTTTTTCAAGCATTGTCTCATCGCCTTGAGTTCCACAAAGACACAGCATAATTTTCCCGAGACGTTAGCCTTCGCTTATTAGCTGCCCCCATTTCCAATCATGCCTTCTCAGTTGCCTTATGATCACAGAGCTTCTATGGATGCCCCCTGGACAAGTTTGGTCTCCAATTCGAGGTTGTCAAAGATTCGATGGCGTCGTTTGAGACAGAAGTTCTCACAACAACATCTATTGCAAGCAGCGGCACCCATAAATACGTCGTCAATGACTGTGGACAGCAGCGACACCAATCTCAAGTACAGGGCGGTATTCCCGCGACGACGTTCAGCAAGTACCCGTTGGCTGAGTGGGGTCAGCAGGCCACGCCCACTAATCTTTCGGCCCGCAAAGTTTCTCCGCAAGCTTATTCCCCAATCACCCCCTCCAACCCATGGCCATTACAAGACCCATGGAAACGCCAGTCACAGGGTTTCTTCAAAAAAGGTCGTCAAATCTGGACACAAAGGGAAAGGTGCGGGGAAAGACTCCCAGAAATCTAGCTCTAGTGGTGGAGGCAAAGGAGGGAAAGGCAGAGGCGGAAGCAATGGGCCACCGCCACCAGATGGCTGGCGCTTCCCCACTCTTGGCGACCTCCGACCTCCAAAGACTTTTGGATGCCCCTTTTACATCTCAGACCCGTTGCAGTTCCATGAGTGCAGCAGTCTTCGTCTACGTCGATCTAGTGATGTCTCGCAGCACCTCATGCGGAGCCATCTGCTGCGGACCGTGAGGCTCGTCAGACGTCGTGACACCGAAACTACCGACAGGGTCGAATCCGAGGAGAGCATGCAACAGGACGGAACATGCGCCAACGCCAATGGTATCAGACTCTACCACCAAACGTGTCGCATGGAGTTCAATGGCCCCAACGCTGAGGAAAACCTGCAAGACCACTGTAATAACATTGTGTGTTATAACGCAGGTATTGAGCAAACCGGTGTGATGCTCCCTGCAGAGTTTAGAGCCCTCAGAGCTGCACGCGATAGCGTTACTGGCGGCGTAGCCAAGTGGTATGCTATGTGGGCAGTATGTTTCCCGCCTCTGGTTACAACGAGATTCCGGAACGTTCCAGCGTCGCCATATGTCGAAACAACCGTCCCTCGCGAGCTGGGAGAGTATACAATTCGCCAAGCCCTAAGCAACGGGGTCATGGGAGACCAGAGTCTCATCACTGATCAGATCGTCAACCAAATCTACCTTGGTGACGCGCAGGCCGATCTAGAGGTGCAACAGACGGTCCAAGATCAGCAGCAAGACCGGGATTTGAAGCTGCAACAGGCAGACTACGAAGCTTTTTATCGACCAGCCTCGTCTCAGCAAGCCATGGACTGGACCTGGGATAACCTTCCCCCCGGCCAATATGGCGGGCCTCAGTAGTCCAGTTGTTACACCTTCTAATCAGGTCACAGGTCACTGTTCTTGATGTACTACTTTGGAGTATGCGGCGTTTTGCTTTCTTGCGATAGATATACTTTGCAGTTTTATTCTTTCGGTAATCTTAGATTATATATATAAGGAGTGCCCAGGGAGCAAAGAGAATCTTTGACTTTAGACTGGGTAGCCCAACACATACCATAGATTCCACTAAGTCTACCCTAATGTTATATAATGTTTCCCAAGTGCTTATTAGCTGTGTTTGTCCTTACCTTGTGTTCCTCATACTGCGTCGTCACAGACTTTAAATCAAGCCTATTGTGTTATCTTTTCACATAGTGTATGACGCCTTACACTGTGGTATGCTGAAAACAATCATCTTGTTATCTGAGATCCCAATTGGCTATATCTCGCATACTATTCCAGGAGGATATTTTGACTCTTCAATACAATTTTTATCCCGGTTTAGGTTTAAAATTATTTACAGTAGAGGTTTGATTCTTCTTGCCTCTCCTTAGGGGGGATTCCACCGCTCGTGAGGGCATTCACAACCTCAACGGTGCGGTAAGATTGATCTTATTGGCTACCGGTTCAGAAATGTACGGGGCGTGAGTTGGCGCTGAGCGCCAAAAACACGGGTCAAACCATTATCATGCCACTAACCCCTGTCCCGACAAGGGTCTCCCTCAGGGCAGAATGACGACACTGGGCCAAAATGTGAGATGACTTTTGGATCATGTGAATTTAAACTTCTGGGGTTTCTCCGTCTCCAGCGTATGGAAACCAGCAGTTTTTAGCGATCAGGCCACAGCTTCGTAACAGCACCATTCGAGTTTATTCTCGCGAACGCCCATCATCTCAGCGCACAAGACCAAAACATCGGGATCAGCCGGGTTAATTGAGGATAAAAGGGAATTGAGCTGCAACTTGTAAATAACATTCATCACCAATTGACTACTCATCAATCAAACACCACTCAAATTAATCCTCAAATTACCATTGCGCATTTATTTTGTTAATCATGACGACCAATTCATTTGGCTCAGCGCTTCCCCGCTTCGACTTCCCCCGCCAGCCCGCTGCCCCCAAATTGACAGCCCAAGCAGCTCGCGCGTTCCCCACTGTGGCCATTGTCGCTACTGCTGGTACGTCTCCAATTCAATTCAACCTCAGCTTCAATGAACATATACTGACATTGGTGCAGCGGCTTATTACTACACATATTACTATGCTCCCAGCCGGGAATATCACATGTACACACATTCTTCGATAACAAACAGCTCCTTGTTCCAGAGCACAAGGAGTACAAAGCCCAAGGCAGAGATAACGCCTTCGGAACGGATGGAAGAGATAGGATTATGGTGGACGGCATATTAGGACTGAAGATACCCAACCTCAATAGGGGTCAATTTTGTGAGAGTAACGGGCGGGGTGATTTATATATGTAATTTTGGCATCATATTCTAAGATACGCAATATCTGGTGGTGGATAGAGAGACAACAGCCCACATACAGAAGATATTTACAGCGCAAGGGTCTCAGGGCTCCAGCCTTGATCGTGTACGAGCGGCAATTTTGCATTATAATATTTGAAGATTTTATGTCATTTCGGTAGTCACGTAGGTAGTTAGAACCATATCAGCGGAGGCTACGGTGATAATGCCAGAACAGGTGGACTTAGCTACCAGGCAAAGAAGTCTTCAATAACCTAGTACACATTGTAATGACCCAAGCCCTCCAATTTCCACCTTGCCGCGCTATATCTACCCTACGCCGCCACACAAACGTTATAGTTGACCCACAGATTGGTGCACTTGGCTCCAATAGCAGGATTCCACTTATATAGCTGTGCCATTGTGATCTTGTAGTAATTCTGAATCGAAGTGCAGGTTGTAGTCTTCTGTACCATGTGAAACTTCTTGCAAGACTTGGTGACTCCGCTCTGAACTGGAGATGGCGTTTTAACCCCGTTGCTAGGTTTGGTTGGAGATGGCTTCTGACCTATAACCCCAACACAAACACTGTATCCAGCCCAAAGCGCTGTGCATTTAGAGCCAACGGCTGGGTTCCACTTGGCGATCTGTTCCATCGTGATCTTATAATAGTCTTGGATTGACGCACAAGTTGTGGTCTTCTTTACCTCGTGGAACTTGTTGCAAGAGGTTGTCATGCCTGGTTGAATCATTGCAGGTGTCTCGATGCCGTTGGCTGGCTTGCTGGGTTTCGTGGGCGTGCTTGGCTTCCAGCCCTTGACCTTCACGCAGACCCAGTAGTTGGCTAGCAATGACTGGCAGTTATTTCCGACGGCCGGGTTCCAGGACTTGAAAGTCGCAAAAGGCAGCTTATAGTACTCCTCGATTAACGCGCACGTCGTGGTTGTCTCAACAAAGTGGAACTTCTCGCAGTTCTTTATAACACCATCCTGAATTGGTGAAGGAGTCTCGATGCCGTTGGATGGCTTGCTGGTCTGTACTGGTGTAGCAGAGGTGTGACCGATGACAGATACACAAGCATAAGCTTCCGCGTAAAGACCGGTACATGCAGAACCGACTTTGGTATTCCACTTGTAGAACTCAGCTAGGGTGATCCCGTTCTTCGAAGCAACGGTAGCACATCCTTCCCCTGATTTAACCATGTAGAACTTGTTACAGTTACTCACGATACCGGGTTGGAGTGTGTCGGGAGTTTTGATCCCTGGGTGTCTCCTCGTTAGCAATATGTCAATGCGAGATGTAGAATATGAGGAGACTCACCATTAGAAGGCTTCGTGGGTGAAGGCTTTGAGTCTGCCTTTGTGGTTGAGGGCTTCGGCTCAGGCTCAGATTCACTGGCCGACTCGACGCAGTAGGACTTCCCAAGAGTCATACCCCCCCAACACCTTTGATGGTCGGATTCTAAATGTTAAATCCTGTTAGCCATGAATTTCGTTTGGTGCATCTCTGCTTACCCATCGTTGAAGGTCTTCCGACGTGATGTGATAATCTTCAAGGATGGAGCCACACGAGACTTCAACATCATAGTCCAGCCACCAGCTGCAGGACTTTACGGCTTTCTCATCATGAGGATTTGTAGGATTCCAGCCTCGTCGGTTGAGAAGCTCGCCTTCAGCAGCCCCAAGGATGGCATGGAAGCATCCCAGCAGAAAAAGACTTGCGATATTGATGATCATTTTGGAGGACTTAAAATGATGCCTGAGTTTCTTGTAATACATTGGTAGAGACGGAACATAGCAGATTTATAACCTGTTGACAAAGTGATGAATTAACAACATATGGTTTTCTTGCGAAGCCTGTGGCCCGACATCCCGCTCTCACACATGCTCGGCCGTCACAAAGACTGGCCATTTCAAGAGAGTAAGCCTGGCTGTCTCTCGGAGGGTCTGAGTTTACATGTTCCACAACGATGACACGATGAATCATAACTGGCAGATGATCAGACCAAGAACCTGCCAGGATTTTAGTCACAAAAGATGAGTTTTCTCCCATCCAAAGGCGAAAAAGTGCTCAACCAACGGCTTTCACGAACAGCAAGCTCTTACCGAGGTCCCCTAAATTGAAAAAGCTGAATCACATGGATATTGTGTTGAGAGTATTGGGAAGATCCTGGGTCTGTTCCTGCGCTTCCAGACCCTGAAGATCCTTATCCTTGTTATCCGCTTTGAGATGGAGCCGGCAAAGGGCAAATGTCCCCACCGTACCGTTCATTAGCTTCAAAAGGCCCGAGGAGGTGACATAACCAACAATAACCTAAATAAGTAAGGCTAAGGTCAAGCGATGAAGAACAAGGTCTCTAGAGTCACTCAAGCAACTGGGACCGCTTGACCTCTTCATAGATCTTGAGGCTCGTGACTGCTGTGCCGTTGATATCAACCCACCTTGAAAGATTCTGCATTTGACCTGGTTCCATTCCATTGTTCCTGGCTAGGCTCTGGTGGTTCCTCGGACGCCTCACAGGATCAGAAATGAGTTGTTCTTGTTAAATGCCGGTGATAGATGGTAAAGATTTGCTCCTACTATCGTATCAGCGACTGAAATGCCTCTCGTGCTTTTTGGAGGTCAGTGCGAAATATTTGGTGGAATGAAATGAGAGACGAGAGATCGTAGAGCAGATTATACATTTACAGCACAGAGCGGTCCGCCAAAGTCTTTCAAAGGCAAAACAATAACTGTTATTGTCCTTCAGATCTGAATCGCCAAGTGGTCTGCTGCCTCAACAGTAGGACAAAGTCCTTCTTACTCTGATGTCTAGACCGAAGAAAGTCAAATCTCTAAAAGGACAAATAATACATCCTCCAGCTGCCATCGCTTGTAGCCTGACCCAAAATGTCTTGCCACCACTATCTACACCTCAACAATTGGCGGAACATCCCCACCAACTCCCATCCCACCACCAAGCATCCAAAAATTAAGGTGGTATAAGCCTTCTCCTAACACTTTCCTGTGTTGGCCAAATTAAGAGCCTCCTTGGAAGCCCTGAGGGATCCCGCATGTCCTTCTGCATGCTGTCCATAAATGGGATCCTTGGGGAACACATTGTCTTCCCAATCATCAACCTTCTGCTGGAAAGCGGCAGCGTTGAGGTTGTTGTCTGCAGCAACTGCATCCAGGTCAAGTACAGCGGTCGAGCTACCTTTCTTTGTTCCCAGCACAAGCTCATATGGCTGGATCTTGAGGTCTTTGAACTCGGCGCTGGCCTTCATAGCGGGGATGCGGTACAGATCGTAGTCAACCTGACGGGTCTGAACGACCTTTTCAACACACAGTCGAGAATTCCGGACGTTGATATTGTCCCCAGGGAGCGATTGACCAAACTTGTACAGAGCCCTGCTGACCGCCGGAAGAAGATTAACGTAACTCCCGGCGCTCTTGATGATGCCGCGAGTCCCATACCATTTATGTGACATAGCCCTCTTGTCTACAAGATTTTGAGCTATCCTGTCGTAGTATTTTGGGCTGTCTTGTGGCAGATTCCAACCTCTCCGTGGTGCAGGGACAACACCTTTTGCATCTCTGTTGGTGAAAAGGATAAATTCCTCAAAGGTCATGGTACCATGGCGTCCATTGCCGGACTTGCCTGGGCAGATTTCCAGCTTATTAACATTCAGCTTGTCCGTGCCTTTGAGGTTGCCTTCGAGAAAGTCAATGTTGGCTTGATAGGCGTACCAGATGGACATACGCTCATATGCGCCACGAATGCCACCTGCCAAAGCATTGAAAATGAAGAAAAGAATAATTAAACCTAAAGAGATTCGCATGGTAATGATTGAAAAATGTAAACAGTTTCTTCAAAGGAGTGAAAGGTGTAATAGCAATGGAGCTGAAAAGAATGAGAAAACAACTGGAAATAAGGAGAGATGGGATATAACGAATTAAAGAGCATGTAGTACTTCCAAGAAACGGAAATTGAGATCTCGACCGCGTTGCTCTTAGGGGCTGGCGTCGTAAGGGCCGAGTTTGCAATGCTCACTCCTGAGAATTCGCTATGTCCTACACCATGTGATGGGACCGTACCGGGTGACTGGACTGTCTACAACTCGGTTGACAGCTTGTCTTACTGTCAAGAGCCTATGATGTTCGATTTCTCCATAATGAATCCCTTGGACGACCCGGAGACCATCGTTAAGATTAGAGCTTGTACTGCTACCAAGACAGCCAAGTCAAGCGCTAAGAAGATTCAAGAGGCGCCGGCGGCAGTTGGGGTATCCATTTTGAGTGCGCAGAGTGCTTGGTGGTCACCTCCCGTCGAGAAGCAACATATCTCAGCATCAATTGAGAAGATTCAAGCCAGAGCCTTGTCAATTGATACCAGTTCTGATCAAGGAAATATTTTCTTCAGCTAGTACGTTTGTTCCCCTCAATCCAAGTCGCTAAGCTTGTTTGAGTACTTTTCTCACTGATCCTAATTGGTAGTCTCAACGGAACCGTGGTCGGTATTTACACCGGAGCGCTTGTTGACGTTGATAGCACTGTATCAGCACTTTCGGTTGCGGCCAGCAGTAGCATCGAACTGACCGAAGCTTCTAGGGGCATCATTCAGGTTTGTGGTGGTAACCGTACTTCTGACTACACCATTGGTCTTGTTAGTAGCAGCGATGGCAATCTTGTTTTCGTCCAGCGTGCGGTCAATTCTTGGGCTAAAGCCAGCTGTGCTTCGATCTCAGGTGCCAGCGGAACAAAAGTCATTGACCATCTGGATATAACAACCAGACTTCTAGGTCATCCTAGCTCTCATTCTAAGCGACACTCCCATCCACACTTGTACGGCCATTCCCACTCTCACTCACACTCCCATCTATTCAATCGAGCCACATGCAGAACCATACGTGTTGCTTCTGGTGATTCTTGTGCTAGTCTAGCTACCAAGTGCGGTACCAGTCCATCCGGCTTCACCAAAAACAACAGCTCCAACAAGAAGCTATGCTCTACGCTTATGGAGGGACAGGTTGTCTGCTGCTCAGCCGGTTCGCTTCCTGACATCAGACCGAAGCCCAAGGCCAATGGTGAATGTGCAACACACGACGTTGATGTTCGTCACTCGTCTCATTCGCCCGTTCATGTGACTCAACTAACTTGTGTTTTGCAGAAAGGCCAAAGCTGTTCATCTATCGCGGCATTCAATGGACTCAAAATCTCTGACCTGGACGAGTTTAACAAAGAAACATGGTGAGTAGCGTGCAATCATATGGAATACTGGGTACTGAATTCCTAGGGGTTGGAACGGCTGCAAGAATCTCTTACTGGGGCAGAAGATATGTACTAGCAAAGGGAACCCTCCATTGCCAGCACCAGTTTCGAACGCCCAGTGCGGACCGATGAAGCCAGGAACCAAGATGCCAACTGGTGGCAAAAAGCTCGCTGATCTGAATCCTTGTCCCCTCAAAGCTTGTTGCAATATTTGGGGACAGTGTGGTGAGTTTACTATTGCCCATGGAGCCTAGAGCGAACTAACGAAGGTACCCTCCTTACAGGAACAACCAAGGACTATTGCACTGTCTCCAAATCGACTACGGGTAATCCGGGTACATCCAAGCCGGGAGAAAACGGCTGCATCTCCAACTGTGGCATGAAGATCGTCAACAATGAAAAGGCCCCAGACTCCTTCAAAAAGATCGCTTACTACGAGTCCTGGAATCAAGACCGACCCTGTATGCATATGGATGTTCGGACCATCACTTCTGCGTTTACGAGCGGATGGACACACGTGCACTTTGCTTTCGCAAACATCACTAGCGACTACAAGGTAAGTGTGAAGGATACCTATGGCCAGTTCAAGAACTTCAAGAGCTTGAAGGGCATAAAGCGTATCATTGCCTTTGGTGGATGGTCATTCTCGGTGGGCGTGGATACATACGCCATTCTACGCCAGGCAGTCAAACCTGCCAATCGCGAAGCATTTGCCAACGAAGTCGTCCGCTTTGTCAAGGATCATGACCTTGACGGTGTCGACTTCGATTGGGAGTACCCAGGTGTAAGTGCCTCCAACATTTATCCCAATGTGCTACGAATTCCTAACCTTCAATTGGCAGGCCCCCGATCTCCCTGACATCCCGAAAGGCAGCCCCGATGAGCCTGCAAACTATCTCAAGTTTTTGCAGCTTGTCAAGAGCAAGCTACCTTCCGACAAGTCTCTTTCAATCGCGGCACCCGCGTCTTTCTGGTATCTGAAGCAATTCCCCATTGCTGCCATCTCTAGAACGGTCGACTACATAGTATACATGACATATGATCTTCACGGTATGATTTTCAGCATCCCTACTTACAAATACCCGCTCAAATATTACTAGGACAATGGGATTACGAGAGTGCTTGGGCAAGCGATGGGTGTCCCAAAGACAGCTGTCTTAGATCTCATGGTAATACATTACAAGTTGTATAGCAACCTCGAGGCTAACCCAGGTTTAGTCAACCTCACTGAGACGGAAAACTCTCTTGCAATGGTTACAAAGGCTGGAGTGGAAGCTCGGAAGCTTGTGGTCGGCGTTTCCAGCTACGGGCGCTCTTTCAAGATGAGTAACGCTAGATGCAAGGGCCCAACGTGTAGTTTCACTGGCCCCGAGTCGGGTGCCGCTAAAGGTAAATGCACGGACACCGCTGGCTACATCTCGAACGCAGAGCTTGAAGCTCTCATTCATTCGCATTCGGGGGATGTTGAAAAGTGGTACGATGCGACTACGGACAGTGATTATATGATCTTTGACGGCAAGTACATGCTCAACGCTAGAATAGTGTCATCGCTAATTACGCTCATGATTTAGATACGAACTGGGTCGCTTATATGAGTGAGAAAACCAAGCAAGGACGAACTGCTAAGTACAAGGCATGATCCCTACCAGGGGTTAGATCGGCGATAATGCTAACAGGAAACGGCAGAGTCTTAACTTTGGTGGCACATCGGACTGGGCGATCGATCTTCAAGAAGAGTGGGCTGATACTCACAACGTTGATGGTGGCGACGAAGGTGAAGACGATGCCGACTGGGGAAGCTTTGCTAAGTGCAATAAGAAGTACAACTCTGTTGTTGACATTCCCTCGTCCACGTCTGGTCGCTGCGTTGCTCCGTACATCTTGGGTAGTCTGTCCAAAGAACTAGCAGTCGCCGTCAAGGACTACAAAGAGGTCTCCAAGGGATATGATGACAAGGTAAGACATGATGGCTGGGTTCTCAATGTAGCGCCTCGCTGATATAGCCACAGTTCAAATGGTATGTTGATTGGGTCAAGGAGGGCATCGACGCAGCGTTAGACACATTCATGAAGGTAAAGTCCGGCGAAGGCAACAAGTACATGGACTGTGAGTGGACTGCGCCGAACAGCAAAGGTTCCGGTCCCTGCACTGAGGTTGAGCTGCGTGTCCCAGTTGGTACCCCTAAAGCTGCCAACAGACGCTTTATCACGTACAAGATGCGTGACGAGAAGGGGTTTTACGAGGCACTTCTTGCAAATCATGGAATCGAGAAGGATTGGGTTGAGTGGAAGGACTATGCAGACCATGACGTTTGCATCTGCCCCAACGGTCTACACGCCCGCGATGTTGATGAGAAGGAGCCCAACCGGTTTGCTGCCGGTCCAATCTGCCCTTGCGAGGCACACGCAGGTTTCACTATGCACAAGAACTACCCGCGTCGCATCCAAGACACTAGCAAGATCGACGTTCCTAACCCCAAGTCCATCATCGACGAGGCCATTCCCAAGACTGACGAGCTTGCCGAGCTCCTCAGCAAGTCGTATATTGATGCTCTCAATGAGGATCTCGGCGCTTCCACCGACGATGCGGTCACGGCATTTAGCATGCCTGTCTTTATGCTAGAGGACGCTATTGAGTCTATCAAGAAGGTGAAGGAGATTGGCGAAAAGCAAAAGGAAACCAAGACACGTGAACTGGTCCTCAGTATCCTCAGCATCCTCTTCGCAGTCATTCCCTTCGCCGGATCAGCTGCGTCAGCTCTGGGTGGCGCGGCGATGATTGCCCGGGCGGCACTTATCATTGGCGAGCTGGTAGCGCTGCACTTAGCATTGTCGATATTGTGGAGGATCCGGCATCGGCTCCCTTTGCCATTCTTGGTATGCTCATTGGTGCCAAGGGTGTGAAGGTTAAAGGCCCCAGAAAGGCCTTCAAAGATGCCGCCGATGCTCGACGGGCTCTGAAGGGCAACAAGCTCGAGGCATTTTCTCCTGAGTTCCGGCGCAAGGACGAGATTGTGCAGGGCCTTTTAAAGAAGAGCCAGTCATGCTCTATCGCTTAGATAAAATTGTTAGTGTAGAATAGCCAGACTTCAAGTAGCCGTGGTTGTAAGTGTTCGGAGTATATAGGGGCAGATAGCCTGCGCTCAAGGCCAAATTGCGCCTGAGCTTCGAAAGAATGACAAGACGCAATCTTGAGCCACTGAGTTAAGGGTGGTTCTGCCATATTACACCGCTTGTTTGGTCCTTATAAGTTCAATAAAGCGAGACCTGTTTCTCATTCTTAGTCCTTTAAATAATTTCCTTCTCCATATTCCACCATCATGCTGATCGAGGAGCTCGAAAGCCTGCGGGACGGCATCCGCCCACTGAAACTTGACGTGCTGCGAGCTGCCATACGTGGAGAATTGGTTCCTAAGGATTTCCCCCATGAACTCGCATATAAATGTTTCGTAGCCGGAATTCGACATCATGATGGCTTCGCTCTAGAAGTCAGGGGCAAATCGGGACATTGTTCCATCGAGAGAGCTTTCAACGCTAGGGATATAATGAGTGGCCGAGTGCCCGTGATGGAGAAGCCAGACGACATTCCGTATTGCTTCTGGTACCCTGATGTTCCCAACCAAGATACTCTGCGGCAACTTTTGAAGGACTATCCTACAGTATTAATGCGTTACCAGGTTGGGCGTGCTTGTGCGGTTGGAGGTTATGTGGCTCTCTACAAGGAACTCGATATTCTCCCTGATATCTCCATTGCGGAAGAGGCTCGGGACAATTTACCTGCCTCGAAGGATATCTACGAACAGGTGATGAATGCTTCTATTCTCTATCGGGTCATGGACGATTACAATCGCTGTTTATTCGACATACCCGAGGGCGGAGCCTCTCTCAACGGGGATACCTGCGTGCGTTCGACACTGGATAAGAGACAGCCACTGCATTACGAAATTTTCCCTCCGCCATTTGATATCGCCGAGGACTGGTGTCTTGGAGCTGATGGAAAGCGCATAGAAGAGAGGCCCATCCCGAGCGACACTCTGAGCCTCCTCTATGCCCCATTGCCACGACATTTACCTACGGTGAACAAAGACATACTCATTCTCATGGCTGCCTTTACTGGAAACATCGACCGCTACGCCCGACTACGAAGACCTCGCACCATCAATGGTGAGATGCAGTGCATAGTGCGTGGCATCTATCACAACACCTTCTTCGCCAGGTGGTGCTACGAGCAGCCACATCTCTCTGTGCTCCGAAAGTTTGTCCATGCGCGATTCATCATGAATGACGACCTCACATGGTTCAAGCACAATCAGCCAATCTCTAAAGACAACCTGCCACGCATCATCTGGTACCCTCAACAGGCAGATCCAACAACCTACATGGAGCTATTCCGTCTCGTGCCTGAACTAAAACAACTAGTTGCCCAAGCACTGGTTGTTTGTAACGAACCAGATGACTTCCTACGTCTCGAGCCAGAACTCACCCCAGAGATATATGGAGAGATAACAAACGAGATTCGCTCACCATTGTTCCGTGAGTTCATTGATCAGCGGGTATCGTATGAAGAAGAGGAGAAACTGGCAGATTGGACAGAGCTCTTGCATGATTGCCATGATGTAGCACCCTACGACCACCTGGTGTCTAAGGAAATGAAACCGCATTTTACCCGTGCTCTTGAGGAGCTGACTCTTGATGATGTTGGTTTCGAGAACAGAAGAGCCTACCCGCCGCATGTGAAGGACGCTAGGGACTTGATGCGGTACATGTCTGCGTTTCCGACCAAACCTAGGGACCATTATCGAGAGCAGCAGGAAAGCGGTATATGAGGAGAGCGGTAGGGAAGAGAGAGAGTCCAGCTACGGAGTACGAGTGTCGCCATTCTGCCCTGAGGAAGCCCCTGGCCTGCGCATGGATTAGTGGAGATTTGCGGGATTCTAATTGGCGCGCACATCCTGTCAAGACACTGTCGCAGCCTCGTTTTTGCCATGATAATTACTCCTGCCAGCATTATTTTATTATCGCTCAACGTTTTAGTCTCGTAAGTCATTAGTGATAATAACATGAATGCTTTATTCGCCCGATCCTGTATCGTGATCCCTGTTCTCTTTTTTTTTTCTCAGCAACGCCTGAATGAATTTTATTTATCCGCTACACTCCTCGCTCTCATACGCAGAAACCCAAGACCAAAGGGGAGCTGAATCCCGTTAAGAACGTGTAATGCAAGAGGATACATATGGTTCGCACAGTATAGTCAACCCGTGCCGCTTTTGATTGTTCCTGGTCCAATCACCACTGGCGAATGCCTGGTTTTGGCTGTTGTGAGGGGTTATATAAGTCCCGGCAAGCTAAATCTTAGTTAGAATAAACTTAATAGAAAAAGGATTAATACTTACTTAAATACTAAGACTTTTATAAATTTAATAAATAAGAACTAGTTTATAATAAATATAAAAAAAAAATTATAATTAATTTTTATTAATATTAAATTAAATTATAAAATTATAAAATTAATAATTTTTACTAACTTACTGATAACTAGATAAGG